>JBBMKB010080398.1:0-25697 GCA_037833945.1 Alaria marginata
GGCACAGGGACTCGTGCCCCCCCCCCTCGCTTTTGTCTACGGATGTAGTCGTAGAGATGAACTGAAAAAGGATCTCTGTGAAGTGAAGGTCCTAAAAAGGAAATGGCCAAAAAAGGGTATACACCGGAAAGAGAACTGGTCAAAAGGGGGTACACCTCCACCTTTTTCAGCCGAACGGGAGGGTACGGAAGAACGGGCCCGGGGGAGGTGCCCGCGCGTGACCCAACCTGCCTCAAATCCAGTGCTGACACCCTGGAAAGACGTTCACAGCCCATGCAGAGCACGTACACCCTTCTTGTTTATTTTTGTCAGGCACGTTGTGGGGGCTAACGGCACCGTGGCGCAGGAAGGTGCAACCGCGATCCCCCCTTTTTGACCACACAACTTGGGGTGGGGGTAGGCCCCCGCACTTGTACTAAATGTATGTATACTACCCTTTTTTGGCTGTCGTTTCCCTCGATTAGACAGAAAACATGCCCCTTTGTGACCATTTTGGCTAGCTCCAAAAGCACGTCTAAGCAGGTCTCCACGTCCTCGTTTAACAGCCCGACCAGACCCATGAAGCGGAACATCGAGTGGTTGTGATCGTAGTTCCCCCCGAAAAGCTCACGGCAAAACCAATATAAAGCATCAATATTTTAAAACGGCTGGAGACCGTGCGTGCTCGATGAAACACACAACCACAAGAGGTTGGGCTGGCTGTCGACCGTTGGCCGGCCATGTGCGGACATGTTGTGCCGTGCGTTGTGGGTTTCATCGAGTGTCATACGGTCTCCACCTGTTTTTAAATGCTTTTATATTGGCTGCGTCGTGGGTTTTTGGGAGTGGGCTTCGATCGCAACTACTCGATGTTTCGTTTCATGAGTCTGTTCGGCTGTTGAACGGCGACGTCGAGACCTACTTAGACGCCCTTTTGGAGCTTTCCAACGTGGTCATAAGGAGGCATTTTTTCTGTCAAACGGAGGGAAATAAGACAAAAAAAACGGGCAATACATCATCAGTTTAGTACAAGTGCGGGGGCCGACCCCCCCCCAAGTTGTGGTCAAAAAGAGGGGATCGTGTTTGCACCTTCCTGCGCCGCGGTGCCGTCAGCCCCAAAAACGTGCCCAATTTCCTTTTAAATCCTGTAGTAAGTACCCTGCTTGGGCTGTGGGCGTCTTGTCAGCGTATCCTCATTGGATTTGAGGCTGGTTGGAGTACGTGCGGGCACCCACCCCCCCCGGACCTGTTTTTCCCTGCTCCCCGTGCGGCTGAAAAAGCCGGGGGCATACCCCCTTTTGACCAGTTCCCGCCAAAAAACAACGCGGGGGTCGGGTGAAAGTTTCCGTTGCGCTGCGCGGCGGCTTGGGGCGGAGAAGAAGTTCTGGCGCTTGCCACTTACCCTTACGAGAGCTCTAGGAAACGCCTTGAAAGGTTTCCTAGCCATCCTCATGACTATATCTCCGCCCTCGATGTGCTTGTCGTGCTGGTACCGTTCGTGCGGCCGAACGCGGTACGGAGAAACCGCCACCTAAGGGCAGTTGTGTCCGCATGCCGTCCACGGTTGGGGGGGTCGGTTTTATTCGAAGCTTGAGGTTTCAACTGTTGTAGCAGGAGTCGAGTGATGATGGTCCGGGCATCAAACCGGTTGACAGGCGGTGCTGAGGGTGTAGTTGATGGATTGAGTTGATTTTTTTTTAGTTGGTGTTGTTGGGGTTTCCATATTTTCTCCGGCGGTAATATCCTCCGACGAAAGGGAAAGGAGTACCCCCTTCCACATGCAGTACGGGCCCTCTACTTTGAAACGCTAATTTCGGCCCCAGCCTCGATACCTTATTCGTGTGCCCGAACCAGTAGTGATTTCTTGTACCCAGTTTCTTATATATTTTTCTCCGCTTACGCCTGCTCGACGGTATCTATTTCTTATTCCACCATTTCTTATCTCCTTGGAGAATCTGAGCACCGTTTCCTACGCAAAATTTCTTAAGTATCTGGAAAAATCGAGCCTAAATTCCGTATTAAAAAAAATCATAGTAGGGACCCCGTACTGTGAGCATGTCTCGTGTGTCAATTTAATTGTCGCGGCGTACTTTCGGCTGCCATGGCCTCACTAGCGTGCGCCGCCGCTGCCCACGGCTACTTTGGTAATCGCATGAGTACGTCGACCCGCCCTGATCCCAGGCTGGGAACATTTTCTTTTAGGGCTATTCAAGGGTCATGACCAGACCCCCGGGCCGGTTCAGGAGGTTTCTAAACTCTCGCGGGTCGAGTCGGGTCGAGTCGGGTCGAGTCAGGGGGTCTCACGGGTTGGGCCGGGTCGGATCGGATCGGGTCAGGAGGCTTCTAAATCTCACGGGTCGGATCGGGTCACCCTGACCTCATCCGACCCACGAGAAGCGACCCGACGAGCGGAAATACCTATTTTGTTTATTACGGGGGACCATAGTAAATAGGACCTACGGTACACATAAAAACCTATATATTTGCCTATTTTCACTAACAATATTTGGTCCTATTTACTATGGTCCCCCGTAATAGTATATCGGTACCGTGTAGGGCTATATACCGGCTGTTCCCGCAGTTAATTAGTCGATCTATACAGTTGACTTCAATAATTTGGTCTTCGAGAGTTCGGGGGCTTGTCTGGTGGGACCGGTTGGTTCCTGAGTTATGGCTACTTGGTTGGGACGGAGAGGTTAAGATGACGAAACAATACGGCGCTGGAAAGGACTACGCGATGGGGAGGGCGGAGGGGGACGCTCGAAGCACACTTACACAAACACAAAAAAAGTGAGCTATCCACCCCCCTCTGCGCGTGAGTAGCTCACTTCTTGCATATTTCGGCGCGTCTTCGTACTACACACCTACCAGGTATTGTGCAGTATTTTAAAAGAAGGGATACTGCTGCTTTACGAAAGGATATTCGATTTCTATCTGGACGACATCTACACTACATTGCCGGAAGCAAAAAGAATACTAATAATTTAGGAGCTCGCTCGACGGGTTGTGTTTAGCAGTTACTCGGGTGCCTCATCTAAAGGGATACCGTATATGACGGTGTATACCACACCCCCGGTGAAAACATTTGGGGTCCCAAAAAAACTTATCACCTGGCATGGTATACTCCAGGGGTGTGATGTACCACACCCCCCGGTGATAAATTCGGTGGTCGTTTTTAATTTGATAAAACGCTCTACTGAGCGAGATGACATACTCTAGGGGGTGTGATAAAAGGGCGTGTAATAACAGTGGTTACAAAGGACTGCCACACTACAACAAGCACGCTGCGGAGTCGCGCGACTGCTCCTGCCGACCTCAAGCCGCCCAACGGCTTGGAGTTAGGGTTAGGGTTAGGTACGCATAGCGTCGCGTTGGTCTGGGCCGACATGCAAGATTGAGGTTGACCGCAAACGACCGGCAGGAAGGTTGTTGCCGTGTCCGTCCTGCATTTCGGGGGTGGGAGCAGGTATCTTGGGGGTGTCATACTGATTATGAGGCATGACACCGCAGGGGGTGTGGTATTACAACGTACCCGGGTGATAAATCGAATGGTTGTTTTGGGATTGAAAAAAAGAACATCACCCCGGTGTTATTCATTCTCCAGGGGTGTGGTATACAACGTACCCGGGTGGTATACACCATCATATATGATACCTGCATTAAAGTGTTACCAGAGACGTGATCAGGGGCTCAACCCCTCTCTAGGACTGGACCCACGTTTTTGGGGACCAAATACTTGGGTTTAGTGTGGAGTATTTTTTGCGGTTTTAAAATGGTGAAAGTTAACAGCAACCTTGGCTGGTGCCTACCAACGCCCTTGCCGCGCGCTAATAGGAACGACCAAACCCGAAGCACACGTATAGGGACGACAAAAAGAGGGGGCCCTACGAGTGCGCACGCCCCCCCTGCAACAAAAACCAGGGAACGCGTGAAGGAAATATGACAGAGCTTTCATATGTCTCCCCCGCCCTCAAGCATAGCAGGTCCAAAACAGTTATGATGCTGCATATCATACTTGCCCCGCCCTCAAGCATAACAGGTCCAAAACAGTTATGATGCATATCATACTTGTAAAACATTTTCCAAAACCCGTCAGCTTGGGCAATTTTCCATCATAACTCCTGTTGTCGCCTCACGCGCTGTCACAAGTTAATGGGTATTTGTAAAATACAAAACAAAAAACTTGAAAGCAGTGTGTACGAGGACCAAACACGTCGTTAGTGAAAGCGCAGGCGTAAGTTCACGAAATAGTCTGGGGTTTGGTTTTAATAAGTTTGGCAAATTTCCACTAGCTGTTGCCATTGTTAACAAACACCTCACGCGTTATTCACAGTTGAAAAAACGTTCATTTAGGCTACCTATCTTAAATTTAGAATTTAGGCAAATTTCCATGATTACTGCTGCATGAACAAACACGTCACGCGCTATTATTATGAAGAATGTATAAACGACAGCTGTCGACGTAGTAGTCAACTTTTTATGTCACAAATTGAAAACACGTAAAACGACGGCTCACCCTCGTGACGGCAAGACCAAGCGCTTTTCGCTCCGCCTTGGACAAGACCCTGATGGTGTGCTTGCCGCCCTTTGTCCCCGAAGACGGTGAGAGGCTACCATAGATCGTGTGCGCGGATGAATTGTTAGAAGCGATCTCCGAGCGGCCTATCAGGCGCGGCAGTCTTACGGTGCAGGCAGGGTGGAGACAAGGAATTAGACTATTACGGGGGAACGTAGTTAATAGGACCAAATATTGGTAGTAAAAATAGAGAAATATATAGGTTTTTGTCTCTACTGTCCTATTAACTACGTTCCCCCGTAATAGGTGAAGTCTTGCGAAGCAGGGTGGAGAAAAGGAGTGAGACTTCGTAAGTTGGGCTACAGCACTATCAACTCCACTAGACCACTCAGTCGCAGTGGTTTTGTTTTCTTTGGGTTCCCTTGGTTTTCTTCTTATAATAGCCTTTTTCTTAGCCTTGCAGGGCAGGTGGAGAAAAGGAGTTAGACTTCGTGCGTAGGAGTAGGCTTCTTTTTTTACTTTGGCTTCCCTTGATTTTATTATTCACGGGAAATGTTTCTATTACGGGGGAGCGTAGTTAATAGGACCTACGGTAGACACAAAAACCTATATATTTGTCTTTTTTTACTACTAATATTCGGTCCTATTAACTACGTTCCCCCGCAATATGAGTGGTCGATGTTGAAGCTCATCCTGCCGGCACATTGTCCGATGGCGAAGATAACATTAATAACGGTAAAGGAAGGGAGCCCGCATTAGTTAGTGCCCCGACGTCATGTTGCGCGAAGCGCACCGGGGGCCGAAAGGCGCGCTTAAACTCAGCGGACGATTGAATCATCTATATCACCGACCACCCCAGCCACGAAACTCCATTTTGTGTTCCATCGGACCGTTGGGCTACGCAACAGCTCTCTGGACGGAAAATATGATCGTCTGGTGTTTTTAGCATTCACATTTACCCCCCGACGGTCCTCGCATTTCAGTCCAGAGCTGTATATCTTCTAATCGGCACCATCACTCGGTGCTTGTCCGACGCTTAACACTCGAAGACTGGCACTTGTCGAGGCCCATCCCAGCTTTTCAAGACTTATTTTTGGTACTGAAAATGGATACACCACCGTATCATAGGGGTATCCCAATAAGGCGGTCTGAGTAAGGCGGTATCCCGATATAAGGCGGTCATAATCGCTTGGCGCGACTGTGGAATTGCACTCATAACCTGGAACGAATAAGGCGGCTTTCCCCAATAAGGCGGTCATATTGACCTGGTACAACACAGCCTTACTGGGGGGGTCCCTACCGTGTTGAGGATGGACGCACCTGTTGGGAATCACTAGCCTTGCGTCCCTCAGCTTGCTGTTGATAGCCTGGATGCTGTTGGGCCCATTCGATGCCATTGCTCGACGTTTCTGCGGCATCCGGGCACAACGGAGCAGTCTCAAAAATGCAACAACAAAAAAAACGTTTGAACCCTTTTACCTGTGCAAAAATGATCCTACACTAAATCCAACTATTACGAGGGACCATAGTAAATAGGACCAAATATTTATCGTAAAAATAGGGAAATATATAGGTTTTTGTGTGTACCGTAGATCCTATCTACTGCGGTCCCCCGTAATAGCTTTTCCCCAAGGAAGTGAAGGCAGTTCTACTCTAAATAGAGACATTTTACGGTGGCTATGGACTACCAGGTATCAAGCTCTGACCCATCTATGTAAGGTGTTAGCAGAGTATGAAAAGTTATAACATCAGCCGTCAACGTTTAGTCAACCAACTGAGGGTTCATTTTCGGATCGCCCGAACTAAAAACGTCATCACATTTTACCTGGTGTGTATCTTTGTTTGCCGTTATTTACCAAAACCTACTTATATTTGTCTATACTCATCTGTATTTGCTTGTATTTATATGATATGATATGTCCTCTAAGGGAAAACGTGCGGCATCAAGGATGTAGGGCCGAGTGTTCCACACTAAAACCTAGTAGTGTGGTGTCAGTCAAAAAGCAAGTTAACGAGCATTTGCTGTTTGTCAAGGGGTGAAAGTGCCGCCTCCTGAAATATTCGACATCTATACTATAATACAGTATAAATGCAAGACACGTCTAACATTCTTGCTCATTGGGGCCATTAGTGTTCAGAATAATGGCTTTACCGTTAGGTTCTCGTTCCACTGCGATTTTGTTTACCACTCCGGAAGTAAATAAACGGACCGTTGGAGTAACAATATGAATATCGAATGGTCCTTACGTTTCCGTCCAGAGTAGTACCGAGTACACTCTAATCCCGAGTGATTTTTCCTCGACATACCTTCGAAACGTGGGTGATTTTTTTTATGATAAGTTAAACAAACACGCATCATAGACTACATACCCAGCACAAACTAAATTCAGTGTATGGTACACAGTGGGGGGCTCCCAACTGTGCTGGTTGAATAGTGCCACTGTCCTCCATAGTGCCGGTGAAATCGCTTGACACTTGGCACGACTTGAACTCTCTATAGTGACTCTCTGTAGTAACTCTATTCCCAGTAGTGCCGGTGCCCTGAATAATGCCGATATACTAGGCCGGCACATACCGGCACTATCGGGAGCCCCCCACTACTGTTCCGGTACCGCGATCATCTAGATATTTGAAACGCCAGACCGTGCGGAGTAGGGCGTGAAACGCACTATGGACATGTGTACCACACTTGGACGGAAATATAATGACCGTTGCGGCATACTCATGAATTCCTACACGGTCCTTAAATTTACGCCCAAAGTGATGTACCGGTATAATTTAGTTGTGCAATTTTCATCAAACAGATTGCGTTGTACAGCTAGAAAAATTTACACTATTTTTTAAAAATTAAAGTGCATTGCACAGCTATTATAGAGATTTATTACACTCACAAATTCAGATTGTGTTGAAGTCTACACAGCTAGAATTTACAAAAAAAAATAGAAACAGATTGCGTTGTGTACGGTATAGCTAGAATTTTCGCTTCGCTGAGTAGACTCAGGAGGGCACCTCACCTCTCTTCTCCTGGCGCGCAGGACCTTGTCCTTCTCGCGCACCCACGCGGCAAACGATTCGTCCTGCTCCCTTTTCCTGAGCTCCGCGTCCGCGCGTTCCTGCTGTCTACGCCTCGCAGCCTCGGCGTCGCCGCGCCTGCCGCTCTTGCCACCGGTGGCGTTAACCCCGTCGTCGGCACCGGTGTGTGTACTGGTATGTCGGTCGTCCTTGTAGCCACGCGCTTTTCGGGCGACCCACTCTTCCCAGTGACGCTGACCCGCCGCCCTGCGCCGTTTTTCCTGAAAGTGGAACGGTGAGGCCGAGAGAGAGAGAGAGGGATGGTTCTTATGCTTCTCCTGGATTCTTGTTTTTGTGTCGAGCGCTTTTTATACTCTTGCGCGCTTTTCCTTTTCTTTTTCCCTTTTTTTTACCTGTGTTTGCTTTCTGCTCTTTTTCGTGCATCGAGCGCTGTTCGCCTTCCTTCCCCCTACCTTCGCTATATATATACGAGCATGTGTTTTGCTTTCTGCGCTAGCGCCAGGTGTAATATTTCGTCATGGGCGGGCCTTCTGACTTCCGAGATATTGTTTTGCTAAGTATGGGAGGACTTCACTCCACGGGCACGCGAGCAGGCACCGAAAACAGCTCGGTTTGCGCGTTAGTGTTCACCCGTGTCACAATAAACGACCCTTGAGGCGTAACTACTGGGTTCCCACCGCAACGGCTCTCTCGCTTTACCCCCCCCCGCCACCGCCACTTTTTTTACGCTAAACAACAAAAAAAACAGTCTCCCACCAACGCCCTTACCTGGAGTTTGTTCTTCAGTTCCGCCTCCAGTCTTTGGCGATCGGTCATCTGCTCGGATAATGCTGGCACTCGGCCCGTCGGTGCCCGACCGAAGGTTCTCGAGCTGCGAAGCCACTCCGCTACCTTGTCCGCGCTCGCCTGCCCGGCCGTCAAAAACAAAACATCAGCCCCAAAATAGTATTACATGGTAATGCCTCTTTCTTTGCAAGACCTGAATATGTTCAAGGTTCTCTGTTGGGTAGGGCTGTGAGCCGGCTGCCTAAGAATCGCCAACCTTTCCTTCATTCGCTAGATAGTGATTGATTGCGGTTAGTTGAGTGCGGTAAGTTGGTGGATTTCTGCCTGCCTCGTTGCGCTATCTAACTGGGGCTCGTTTGTCGCTCGACGCGTGGTGTTTGTTAGCTGCAGCCTAAAGTTCGTGACAGTACGAGTTGCCTTTTACTTCGTCGCCCAACTAGGAGCTGGCCGTGAAGACGCGTTCTATGATGACTGAGGTAGCACTTTTTGGCGTTTTTACTTTCTGGGTGGCGGGGCTCCTTAACCCAAAAATCGTCGGAATGTCATTCTATTTTTGCCATATGCTTTTTACGTATAGATGGGCCACGGGTTTGTTCATCGGATTGCACTTTCAGTTTTTTTGCTCAAAATCAATTGTTCGGTGAGGCATAGAGCTTCTCGAGTGAGGAGCTTCAGAAAAAACAAGCTGCACCTCTATCGTAGAATGTGTCTGAAGTCGAGAACAACCCACAGCCCCAATGTTGGTAGAGAAAATCAGGCTTTCTTCACCGTGGGATCACAGCCCTACTACTGGAACGATTGGCGTGCTCGTATGCGAGACAATTAAGTTGTCTCAGGCACCGGAGGATTGCGGGGGCGCACTAATCTAGACGCCTGAAGCGTGTCGGCGATGGACGCAAATCTCGCGCGATCGACGCGAGCGGATCCGCACAGAGATAGATGAGCACCAAAGGACCCCCCCCTCGTTATTACTACCGCTTCCTGCAGCCGCCCAAAGGCCCTTTATTAAAGGGGTCGTCCATGTGCCTGGCGATTTTCTGGCCCACAAACGCCCGGAATTAGTGTGGGACTTTTTTTGAAGCAGCAAACAAGGCTAGAAACAGAAAACACCCACTCCTCCCCGCGGCAGCAACAGCAAGCACACCTGTTCGTAGAGCGCATCTGTCGACGGCTGCTGAGCCGCGGGGTACCACCTCGCGGCGACCGACTCCTCCTTAGTTGAACTGGCCTTGAACTGTCGAAAAGCTTCCTCGAACGCCGCAGAAATCTCGGACACGCTCACCGTTGCTGCTGACTCCGACTCTTTCCCCCCCACGCTTCCACCCTGCCTCGTTCCGTCCTCTTTTCGAGGCCCTCTATCCCGTCCCGCGCCGCCATCCCCCTTCCTTGCCCCGTCATCCCCTTTCCTTGTCCCGTCATCTCCCTTATGAGCCCCGTCATCCTCTTTCTGAGCCCCGTCATTTTCCTTCCGAGCCCCGTCATCGTCGTTTAGAGCCCCGTCATCCCCTGTCCGAACCCCGTCAAGAAGCGTTGCCGCGTCTACACCTGTCTGAAAATTACCGTTATCCGTGCCCTCTGCTAACTCGAAGCTTCCTCCTTCGCCAATACTCTGCAGCGCGTTTGCGGGTTCGCCTCCCGCATGGGGTTTCATTCCGGACCCGCGGTGGGCGTTTGCACCGCGGGAGGATAACATGTCGGAGAAGGAGCGTTTGGCGAGCCGCTCTATCTCGGACCAGTCGATGACGGTCATGGGCCCGGTTCCGATGGACGGCATGTCGCGGCTGAGCTGTCGGAACTCGCGAACAGCTTTGTCCACCTCGGTGACGTCGATGACTCCGCTCGAGTCCTTGTCAAGAAAGCGCGACACGCTCCGTACCTGCCACGGTGAGCCGAGTGTTGGGAATGAGGCGATGTAGATGGTCACATAGCTTGTCGAGTTACATGAGGTGTTGTATCATAGAATGTCGCATAACCTAATGCTACACACATGACCCCAAATAGACGATAGTTTTTTTATACTGCCACATAACTTCTGCTAGAAGACTGCAAATAAACGAGGGGTTGTACATTGTCATACAGCTTAGGGCTAGAATGCTACGTGGCCCCAAATATGCGATCATGACAACAAAGTGCCCCACATCGAGCACTTTGTGGTATCATACCCTGTCAGGATCGTAAAAAATCGGTATGAGTGTGCCGAGCGGCCGGCTGACGTTACCCCTTGAGAACCGCACCCTCACGTTTCGGGATAAATTACTTGGAATTAGAGTGTTGGATCATTTTTCACCGTAGGAAGAGGGTTAAAAGTGGAAATAATCACAGCATTTATCAGTTGCGTTGCATCCCGCTATCGCTGAGAAGGCGGCTGGAGGAGGGTACGTCGTATCGGGGCGCATGCATATCTTCCTACTACACGAAAGCTTGGGCGCTTTTTTTGTAGCGGCTCACCACTACGTATGTAGAATGTGAGCTAAACTAGGCGCCACTCGCCGACTAAAAGGCGTGCGTATAATGTGCTCCGGGCAGTGACTGGTACCGGACCTTGTCTTACGCTACTATACTCAGCCTCCCGTTATGGGGCACAAACAGCCTTAAGTGTTCAGCGCCAAGGATGTGTCCGCTGACTTCCACTTCCAAGTTTTCTGACCTTGTATACAGGAGATGACGAACGGTGTGGGTGAAAATTCACTCAGAACCAAAAATCGGAAAATAATTATTCGCCCCCCATTCGCTCTGTCAACCCACGAAGCCGTCCGCTGATGGCGCTCTGCTGTGACTCACCTCCCTTCTTGTGAGATCGAGGCCATCGATGAGGCTGACAGCCACCTCGAACTCTGCCATGGTCAGGCTCAGGTTATCCCGCAATGTGAAAGAGTTAAAGCTGTCCATCACCTGAAAAAACGTTTTTATTTCAAAAAGGGAAAAATTGGTAAAATATGGTGTACGTAACGAGTCTGTGGAGATGGTGCAACGAGGAACATGATTGGTAGTGGTCTTTCGTTTTTCTGCTGCTAATACTTCGTCGTTTGTTGTGATTGGCACTTACGAGGCACATTGGCAAATATAACAGTAATATTGAAGATGGTGCAATGCTGAAGATATCGTAACGAAACTGTGTTTGAGGGCGCTTGCGTCCTTTGCAGAGGCAGCACCGGTACGCGCGAGTAAACATTGTTTGCGCTGTGGGTGATACGCACCCCCGTGCTATGCCTCGGGGGTTTATTTGCACTCGAGATAGTCCTTGCCGACCACTATGCTACGTATCGAACTCCTTTCTTCCAACACTCGAGTTGACATGCTGCAGCTTACAGATCATATAATGGGCGATGGTGACCGGACTCGCAAGACGACTGCTTTGCCATGCCATGCAGCGGTGGCTATCAACGCACTGCCCTGCTCGCGAACAAACATATAGTCCGTTGACTCACACCTCTTCTTGACGTTCGAATGCCCAACGGTGGCAAGATCCAAAACCACGTTAATCCCGTCGCGGAACATACTTTTGTTTCCGGCGGGAAATGCGTTTTTTCGTTCCTGGATTGTCACCTTATCATTTGTCTTTGGAACCAAATACCTGAATCTCCCCCCCCCTCTCCTACGAGTACACTATTTTTTTTGTCACCACGGTGAAGGCATGTTCGCTGCCTAACAAATTTTATGCGGTGCAGTAGTGGTCCCTCTATACTGCCGGTATGTGCCAGCCAGCAACATCGGCACTATAGGGGCAACCGGTACTACTCAGCATACTGCCACTGCTGGTTGTTCCCATCTGTGCCACACGATTTTACAGGCGCTATGGCGGGCAACCGGCACTACTCAACCGGCATTATATAGGGACCCACCTTAAGCCCCGTCCGAACAAGGTGTTCGTTGATCCTTCTCAAAACTTTCATCGCGCCGGAACCGTCGGCGGCCATGATTCGCGTGCGCAGTTTTGTCGATCCCCGCCTGTTTCGATCGCACCCCGTTACGCAAGAAGCATATTACCAATGCAATTCGATGCAAAGGAGCAACCGGCAGGCACACACCACTCTGGACGTAAATATAGGGACCGCTGTGGTATTCATAGCAATATCATACTGTCCTTACATTCCCGTCCAGAGGTGCTTAGGAAGCGCCAGCAGACACTCACGATAAACGATATACATGGAGGGTGGGGGAGGTGAAGTTTATCAAATTCATACTATTAATTTGATCGAACTCGCAGTTGACGTATTTGAAATAATTTTTATAAAATTCAAGACAATAATTAATTACCATGTTCGAGGAAGACAACTTTTCCAAAAAAAAGTATGCCAGTCTAATTCCAAGTAATTTGTCGCAAAAAAAAGATTTCGCAGTTCTCAAGGGGGTAGCATACTTAAACTCAACGAAGCTTTTATCGGCCATGTCAAGGACGACGAATCAGCAGCGGCGGGATCTGAGGTGTACCGCACATCGTCTATTCGTGATAGTCGTTTCCCGTTGTCATTGAGGCGCCGGCACGCCCGGCAGTCACCGACAAAACTATGCCAGGGTGAGGCTTTCTTTGTTTCTCGGGTAGCCGTTTCTCACCGGTCCAAATTTCGAAGACGGGAACAGTTGGCCCTCACTGATTAGGCTCGACAATGCTTAGGATTAGTGTCTCCTTTAGAACCGAACCCATGTTTTTGGGGAACGGACCGCTTGGAAACAGGCTTGGGTCAACGTTGCAGTAGTTCAAGGGTTAACAGAGCACAGCAGAGGGCTATTGTAGAAGCAGAGTTGTCCTGATGTCCTCCTGTTTTGCTGCAGTCGCAGTGTTATTTCGCTGTAGCTGCAGTGCTGCAGCAGTATACTGCCGTAGCTGTGCTCTGCTGCACGTACCTACGTATATATAATGCTCGACCGTTTCTCACTTTTCTTCTTCTTCCCTCTCAAGGGCAGCTGCCAGCTGTCTGCGCTTGCGGCACTCCTTGCGCGCCTGTTCGAACGATAGCGATTTCCCCACGGAAGCCTTCGCGATAATTTCCAGACCTTCTTTAAGTTCTTCCCTGGGTAACGAATTCGTCGTTCAGACAACAGATATCAACGGTGACGGAACCGTGAGCTCGTTCTGATAAAAATGATGGCAGGCACCGTCGTCGGGGGAGGGCGAGGGGGCGGGGGGGGGCGCTATGTGCCCTCGATCTGAGCTACGAAAAGTGCGAAGACAGTAGATGGGATGGAAACATACACATTGTACTGGAATGTAGATATATATACATGATGAAGTTGGGGCGATGAGAGACCAGGGATCGGCAAACCGTCTTTTTTCGTGTCGGCTAAAAGTATTGGATTCTTGAACCTCGGGCTTCCCGAGGATTCATCAAGAGATTCGTTCATGAGGTTCGTTCAGACAACAGAGATCAACGGGGACTGGGACTTCAAGCTCTTCCCTGTTCAAAATACTGGAGTGGTCCCTCTATAACACCGGTTGAGTAGTGCCGGTTGCCCGCTATAGTGCTTGTGGAATGGTTTGGCGCACATAGGAACAACCAGCAGTGGCAGTATGCTGTGTAGTGCCGGTTGCCGATATACTGCCAGTGTTTCCGGCTGGCACATGTCAGCACTATAGAGGGACCACTAACGCATGCATCCAAACAACATATATCAACGGTAGTGGGGCGAGGTCGAGGGAAGAACAGCCGACATAACGCGGGTGCGCGCTATCGCAATCGTACGGACCAAGTCGTGTTTATTACGAGCGGTGACTGAAAGCTAAAAAAACACATCCGAACCGCAGCAGGCATCTATTGACAACCACGTAGCTCGTGTAAAACCTCCCCACCGAACATGCACGGATGCACAAGCCGAACCTGCCGAACTACAGTAGTTTCAGCGGGGACGGATGAGTCGAAACGCGAAGACTTTTTTCTCAGAAGGGTACACCATCACCTACACGGTCTCACCTGGATAGCAACCCGTCCTTAGAGGTATCCATCGCGTTGAACAGCTCGGTCACTCTGATAGACTTTGACGCGATGCTTTCCCGCAGCAACGCCAGCACCACAGACGCGCCTGACTGTTCAGCTACGTCCATCCGCCTGGCCGCCTGCGCATTACAAAGCCAGAAGGCACGCATACGGTTGTCATGGTTTAGCTTGGCGCTGGTCACGTGCGCCTTCCTTCTGTACGAGTACGAAGCGTGAAGAAGTTGTTGAATTGAACACTTTGTGGGTAGGTTGCCTGCTGTATGATTTTTCCTTTGGTTTTGTTGTACTTTATGGGAATGTTTAGGAGCGATCGACGACAAAGCTCATGCTGCGCATTGGAAGATGTTGGTAAAAGCAGAAGGCTGATGTCATCATCCAAGGCCAATATTCCAATTTTGAGTTTTTTAGCGAAGCGACGTCACGACTCCTGATGACGACTCATGTCGACCAAGGATTTTCCACCAATAAAAAATCCAACTGAAAAAATAGACCAATGAGAAAGCTGCGGGCGTGAAATGTCTTTCTCGCACCAGGTGGTAGTTTGACACTTGAAGCGAAATTCGCCGTGGTTGGTGATGCACGCTTTCAGGCTATTTCTAGATGATGAAATTGGAAGGTGGGCACAAACGGAACAACGGTTCTCCGTCACGCGATCGCTTCCATGGCACTAACACCCGCCCCCCTCCACCCAGCGCAAAACGCGGTGATCTACCTGTGGATCTAGTCTAGGCGTAAATTTTGATCCTTCCTGGGGGAGGGCTTGGGTTTACAGCAAACACGGCGTGTGCCATTTTTATTAAAATAGCAGAGAGAACTTTTTTGTTGTTGTATAAAATCCTTAGAAAGTGTGCCCCCCGCACCCGAGAGCAAGCCGCGCCTGTCCTGGCAAGGATTTGACACTCTATCGATGTCGTCTCGGGCGAGACAAGCCAGAGACGCTCTTAACCGCCAACATTTTTCGAGTAAAAAACTGATAAAAAAGCACCCTCTGCCGCCCAGGTCACACCGTCAAAACTCTTGCCCCAAAACGCGAGCGAGCATAAATATAGCACCACGCCCCTCCTCCTTTATCCCCACTTCGTCCGTTATCCTCCTCCTGTATTCTAAATTCGTCTGGTATGCTCCTCTTCCATTTAGTCCCACTTCGTTCCGTTACCCTCCTCCTGTATTCTCAATTCGTCTGTTATGTTCCTCCTTCATTCATTCCCACTTCGTCCGTTATTCTCCTCCTTTATTCTCACCTCATCGGTTGTGCTACTCCTTTATTCGTAGCATTTATATGCTACGATAGAAGTGGTACCTTTCGGCCAATGTTTTTTTTCTGATGTACGGGAGTCTTGAATTGAAGTGAGCAGCCATCCAATGTCGCTGGAATGTCATCCGTGTTCCATTAATGTTATCGTTATGTATGTTTCTAGACCATGGGACTGTTTCGTCGAGTTGCACTTTCATTTCTTTCTAAAACTCAGCGTGTGGGTGCGGTAGAGAGCTCCTCAAATTGGGAGCCTAAGACAAACTATTTGAATAGGTGCTACAGTACCGCTTTGTCGTAGCGTGCACATATTCCTACCTCTTCGGCTACTTTGTGGACTGTCAACCATTGAGTTAGTTTTGTGGACTGTCAACCATTGGCTTCGTGTGGGCTATCAACCAATTTGTTAATGTGGACTACGAGGCAACCATTGAATTAGTGTGGACGATCAACCGTTGAGACGGTGTTGACTATCAACCATTGAGTTGGTGTGTAAAATCGCTACCCGATGAGACGAACCCATGTTTGGGACAAAAATTGGCTCCAGCATTTGGTGCGAACCACTAGAATAATGAATGCAGTCGCCGATCACTCCGTTCAAGCCTAGGCTCCCTGCTAAAACAGGGAAGTAGGCACAGGAAAATTTCAGAGGAACTACACAAGCACCGACCGGGGCAGGAGGCCTCATCCAACCCAATACTTGCATTGAGTGGTCGGTGGAGCGTAAAAAAATACTGTAGGACTATCAACCATTGAGGTAGTGAAGACCATCAACCATTGACTTAGTGTGGACTACATTATCAACCATTGAGTTAGTGTGAACTATCGACCGTTGAGACGGTGTGGACTATCAACCATTGAGATAGTGTGGACTACCAACCATTGAGATAGTGTGAACTATCAACCATTGAGTTAGTGTGGACCATCAACCATTTGAGTTAGTGTTGACTATCAACCATTTGAGTTAGTGTGGACCATCAACCATTTGAGTTAGTGTGTACGGTCAACCATCGACTCACTCCTCCTCCTCCTCCTCCTTTTAGTATCCCACCTCATCTGTCATCTCTTGGGCGGCCTTCTTGTCTTCCTTGGCCTTTTTGTCCGTCTTTTCGTCTGCTTTAACCTTTGCCCTCTCGGCCCCCGTTAACCCCCCCGTCCTCAGCGAGAGTAAAACCGCGCGAAAGGCGGCCGGCGGCACGCAGGACTCATCACCCCTCTGTACCGACGTCGCGGGCGAAACCACGAGCGGGTTTCCTCCTGAAGAGGCATGCGAGGTGCGGCGAGCGGGGTTGCGGTGTGCCACGGGATCGTTGTGCCCGCGTTTTTAGGGGATATGTGCGAGATGGATGTTGGGAATGCATGAGGAGAGACTGGAAGTCGGACGAAGTCAACTGGACCAAAAATTCGGGTTTCGTTTCACATACGGAGCAATTCGCGGCTCAGACTCTCTAAGACTGCAACCCCATTTTCGTGACAAACTACTTGGAATTAGAGTTGGATATTTTTTGCAATGGTCAAGATCAAGTCGGACCAAGTATAGTGTAGAGCTGTATCCATAACTTGACTGCACATTATACTTGGGGGACTAAAATAGTGTCTTAAGGCTTGCGCTGTCATACACACAAGCATGTTTTCCCCGCTAACATACACCAATAACTTGCTTGACAATTGGCAAAGGTAACCAAGCGTGCACGCAGCAGCGCGGTGTAAGCCTGGCGCGGCTTCGTGATGAAAAAAACTAAAAGTCAAAGTTCACTCTCACGTACCTTGGGTCGTTGGCGGCATTAGTTCGTCCTCGGGGGCGTCTCTCGCCCACGCCACCATAAGCTCAAAGAGCTGGCTCATACGCATCCCTCTTTCCTTCATGTACGACTAGCAGCACGCGAGGAAATTGGTACGGTGATGAACAGTGGAAGCGCAAATCAGCAAAGTCAGTAAGCATGTTTTTCTACGCACATCAGGAAAGTCGGGAACATGTTTTTATACGAGTACGCACGAGCAACAGCAAAGTCGGTGAGCATTTTTTTTTTGTTGGAGTTTCGATAATAACGAATGCACGTCGTTCATTACCGGCACCGGTCACGTCGAGCTCCGCGCTCTATCGGAAGGCGGGGGTTTAGGGCTACCTGCTGTCTCTACTGTAGGAGGTTTTGCCGAGTTTGCGCGTTTATGCAGGCGCCTTGTCTGACACGCGACAGATAGTAGTTGCATTCGATAAGCAGTTGTAGTTGCGAAATGACCAAGCTTCCCGGTACATATTGCACTACATACATTTTTTTGTGGGGGGTGTATCGGGTAATCGTGCTGCCTCGATCGTCAACCGAGCGATCACGGACAGGTGACCAACGAATGGCACCACTAGTCCGTGGGGAACACAAAAACGGCGACCACGATAAGGGAATGCTACACACCGACACAGTCAGTCGTAGTTCCATATGGTCACAAACACGATCAGTAGGCGACGAGGCCTCGCCCAGAAAAACGCGGGTGATAACCCAGCTACGCAGAAATACTGGCCGGTCGGAATGTGATGTTACTGTGCCCGTGCCCGTGCCGTGTTCCCATGCTCACCTGTAGCCTCTCGAACAAGGGGAGCATCGATTTGCTGGTGGATATATCTCGATCTACTTTTGTCCCTCCATCCACTATCACCAGCATCATCTTCTCCCGAAACTCCTTGTCGGTGAGCTCAGTGTTTCCTCTGCTCGCCAACTCGTCATCCCCCACATCCAAAATGGTATTCACCGCTTCTCCGCTGCTTAGCATTTCGAGCCCGTAGAACAGCTTATCAATGTCGTGCTCGCTCCAACCATCTCCTTGGGATGACCTAGTTGGGCTTCCCACTCTGTCCCCTTCGCTAATCCCTGCGTTGGATCTGGTTGCAGCGGATAAAGCTTTCAGCCCTCGTCTCAGCTCATTCCTGCCCACCAGCCGCTCCGCTCCCGCTGCGCCTCCCGCGCGCAGGCCTAACTCGCACGTATCGAACCACCTTTGGAAGGCGGATGGAGATACAAGGAGGATATGTGGGTAACTACGGAAGGTATCGGGTAACCAAGGAAGGTATCGGGTATCGACGGAGGGTATCGGGTAACTACGGCGGGTATCGGGTGTGAACTACGGAGGGTATGGGGTAGCTACGGAGGGTATCGGGTGTTAACTACGGAGGGTATCGGGTAGCTACCGAGGGTATCGGGTAACTACTCAGTCTGGATGGGCAAGCAAGGCGCACAGTAAGCGCGCACAACGCACGCGACTTACGTGCATGCTAGACATGCTTGGCAAACGCACCATCAAAAGAAGAACAATGTCCATACCTGTCGACCATCGAAGCAAAACATTGTGCACACTTCCCGACCGCCAGTTTCCAAACAAAATGCACGACTCGGCAGGCGCAGGCACTATTGCCACTCTCTGTCGGACCCTCAACCCGTAACATGAACACCAGAACACGCCCAGCACTAGGGTTATGAATTGATTCCTGGGCTTCCCGGGTACAACTAGTTTTGGTGGCGGGGTAAAAGCCAACCAACTCACGTACCAGGTAGTCTTTACGACAAACACCACACGCTGAGCCAAAAACGCCAAAATGTGCAGAACTCCGCAAACTACCGGACGAAACAAACTTTATTACTCATATAGGCAACTAAATAACTAGTCATCCATTTGTAGTCAATCACCTCACAGTCTTAGCCAATACCCAGCTCCCCTGCGCTGCCTGTCAAACGCTCCGCACCGTTTCGTTTTTTTGTTTGTCGTTGAGCATTTTTCACTCCTCACCTTTCCCATCCCTGGTTCGACTCCAACTCCACGCCCGCCGCGCGCAGCTCCGCTGCCAGCCTTTGAGCCGTTCTCCGGTAGACGTCACGTGCTTCAGCCTGTGCGTCTGCCCTCTTTGCGCCCCTCATGCCTGCGCAGCAACCCAACAGGACACCATGTTACAGTCGACACCATGTTACAATAACCCCTTTGCAACACAGATGTGGCGACAAAACTAAGGACAAGAGTGGCCCTCTGTGGTGCAAGCGCGCCGTCCAAGGAGCATCATGCAGCGCGCGTGTCGTGCATTTCCTTGCATTCAAGTTCGGATAATCCATGTATGGCATCGTGTCTCAGCAGCCCGGGCTACTCGGCACGGCCGCCGCTTTAATCGTCACTTTTTTTTCCATGTCAACTAAAAAAACGGGTTATTTACCCAAACATCTGCATTCGATTTTTCGAAAGGCTAACAGGAGTAGTTCTCCAGGACACTCTGTTTGTACCGGCACGATATATTCAGAACTCGTCGAGCTCGTGGCAGATGTCCTGGTATGATAGATGCAAGGCACGATATTATCAATTTTTGAAATACAGCACCGGTATAGTACAATAAAAATTAAAATAGACTGGCCGTAGGCTCGACCGGTATAGTACAAAATAAAATAGAATAGACCGGCCGTAGGCTCGACTTTGGAGGTCCCGAACGACTGTTCGAATTCGGACGCTACATTCGGCCTTTAACCTGTGACTGCTGCAAACATTGTCCACACCAATTCAAAGCAGTCTGTACCCCAAAACGTGGGTTCAGCTCTAAAGGAGTACAGGGATTATTTTTCTTGTCTTCGCGCCGTAAACGCTGCCCACTGCCATTTTACGGCTGCGACGACATGCATGCGCCGGACATCACTCCGAACACCCCAGGGATGCGATGTTGACCGACTCACCGTGCTGAATGTCCGCCACGTTAACAAGAGAAGCCGCCTGCTGGCTTTCCACCAGGTACGCGGTCACGGATTCCACTTCCTTCGGCTTAAAAAGCGGTCGATCTTCCTTGTGCAAATTTGTCCCCCCTCCCAACACTGCGGTTTGTTCTTCTTCCGCTGGTGTCGTCTCCGGCTGCCCAGCTTTATCCGATGAGTGTGCGTCGGAAGCTTCTTTTCCTTCCACGTCGCTGCCACTGCTGTTGGCATCTTTTTTGTTTCGTTGCTTCTGGCCCCGATCGACGCCATCTTTGTTGAGGATGGCCTTGGCAGTACGCTCTTGCTTTAAAGCTTGCATTAGCTCATTGGGGTCAATCTGAGAGGAGCGGGGAGGGTAGGTTGCGATTATTGTTCAGGACAGCAGTGATCCCTCTACAGTGCCGGTTGAGCAGTGCCGGTAGCCTGCTATACCGCCTGTGAAATCGCTTGGCAAAGATATGAACAACCTGTAGTGGAAGTATGCGGAGTAGTGCCGGTTGCCGCTATAGTGCCGGTATTTCCGGCTGGCACATACCGGCGCTACAGAGGGACCACCACTGTACTTTATGAATTCAATGGGGCAGGCTTAAGGAAGAAATCACCGGTAAAACTGAGAGCACTGCACGCAAGCTACGGTACTTGTGCACCAGCCTGTTTCTGAAGCTCGTCCCTTGAGGAGCTCTACACCCCCCCCACACACTGATTTTGAGAGCAATGAAAGCGCAACCCGGCGAAAAAACCCTACAGTCTACGAGTATGAAATGGGATATTGCTGCAAAACAATACAGACACTCCGACGATTTTGGGTTAAGGAACCCCATCATTGACAAGAAAAAACGCCAAAAAATGCTAAACACCCCTATCGTAGCACGTAACGGAACTTTAAGCCGCTTTCGAGCAGAGACGTGGCGCAATCACCTCGAAGTTGAGGGCGAAAGAAGCACGAAAATTATCGTTAACATATTTGCAAGAGGTGATTACAGTTACGGCAATTGAACTCCACCGTACACTTCCAAAACGGTGCACGAATTGCTGCGATCATGACCAACAAACAGGCCATGCACAGCCTATAACCCCAACCCGTAACAGTAAAAAAAATCTTCGATGTCAGCAGCGAGGAACCCGTGACAGTAAAAAACGTTTTCGATGCCAGCAGCGAGGAAGAAACGAGTCTTTGCACACGCGTACCCGGGTGTTGATATAAATGGCGTGATCCCCTTGTCCCACAATTAACAATCACAGAGAACCAACGTGGCTACGTACGCACTCACACTTCCGTCTTTGTTGGGGTCGAGAAAATCGACGGCGGCGTCAAGCTGCTCCTCGGTCAATAAGAATGCCTTACCCGCTGCCGCGCTGTGTGTAGGGCGGCGAGAGAGTTTGTCGGGGTTTGGAGCGTTTGTCGTGCCGTAAGCATAAGTGGTGGTGGGACAAGAAAGTTGGGCCAGTAGTGGGAGTAGAAAGGGTGGTACTGTACCAAAGACTGGGCGGGAATCAACGGCGAGCACACCCGATACAGGGACTTCATCTTACGGCTGTTACGGTTGCGCAAACAGACAGACCCCCATCGTGGCAACGCCGAGAACCATACCATCCGTGGTGGATACGTTCTCAACCTCAAAATCATGCCCCTCTTAGGAAAAGCAGTTATCACACGGTTTAAGGCGGTGGAAACCTTAAAGGGCAACGATTGAACTGGAACTTTGAATGCTGTTCGACAGCATGCCACCGCGTTGGGCTCATGCTACAATACACATAAACCTTGTCGGATGTTTAGAGTGGGCAAATCGAGCATGTCTGCGGGTGAATCAAAGCCTGCCAGGTGGTTGCTGTGCGGCACACGCGCGGATTTCTCTGGGTGTACCTGGTTGCTGCTTCGGCAAGCTTCGTCTTCGCCGCCCGTACTTCCCTCCGGTTCCGCTGAACCGCCCACCGTCCATACTTCTCAGCGATTGCCTTGAGTCCAGCGACGGAAATCTGGTGGATGCCACATGCATTTTGGGCGGAAATTTGTGCTAGATCATTCAGATCATCCGGCTCTCATCCGGCAACATGATCTATAGCCCGTGTAGATCATATACCACCAGGAATATGTCTGCCCTGAAAGTCACAGATCCTGAATAGGGACCTGATGTGTCCGATGTGTGCAACACTCTACAGATAGATACCTGGTAAGCCGCAGCTGGCAAACAAGACTTATGAAAGTTTTTTGCTCCCACATCAAGGGCATTGAGCGCACTCGTAGTAATAACATTTGCATGGACTTGCATGGTCCGTACGGCTAATGATACACTCCTGTTGAGTCTTTACGGTTGTTGGAGCATAGTATTTCACTATTCAATTAATTTATCGTAGTACCATATTGATACGCACCAAATTGTGAAGGCACACTCCCTACTTTTGAGCTACATCTTGTTTCATCATATAAAATGTCCATCACACCTTTGTCTGGCCTCCGAGGTACAGGTAGTTAATCAGATCTCGAAAAGCTAGCTCGCCCATTGCCCCCCTCCGAGTGTGACCCTCCCGACCGAAGGCTTCGAGTGCTGCAGACACTTGATCGAGGGTGTACGACTCCCCATCGATGTTAACAGCAGAAGGTGCCTGTTTGTGGCCTCCATCTCGTCTGTGCAGCGTATCGACCCCTCCCTTGTCCCGCACTCCGTTGTCGTTGCTAGCTGAACGAGTCTCATCTGAATAGCGTGCTAGGGTCTGCGGTGCCTCGACGATATCGCCGCCTTGCTTCTGTTCCGTGCTGGTGAGTCGTCGAGTTAAGAAAGGCCAGACTTCCTCTCCGTGTCGATGGAGGAATGCCAGCGCTTGTTCTGCGTCGCCGGTCGGGATACCGGTGCCTTCGCGTGCGGATATGTGCTCCAGCGCCATGCTGTACTGCCGAACGTCCACGTAACTAAGGGTACAACAGGTCGTTGCACAGACAGTTGGATGGATCGTCGTCGAGATGAAGCGAATCCACGATCAAGTAGGATCGAGTATAATTGATGCCAAAGTTGGGGGGCGTGCCGTAAATGGCGTGCCACCGGTATGTTACGTGGGACATATGTATGATACGAATCGTAAAGCTACTGGGTCGACTACACAGTCAGTACGACATTGTGTCAACCGGCAAGGTGTTACATAGCCGTCGGCAGTCAGAAGCTGGCAGTAAACAACAACCATGCAGATGGCAAGCGGGGCCAATGCCTCTTCCCTATGCCTACTACGACGTACAAAACAGTACGTTTTATCTGGAATGCGTCGAAGTCCCTGCGTACCTACTCTCGGGCGCTGCTACGTATCATAAGTCAGTTCTTCAAGACTACGTACTCGTATAGTCTAGTCTAGACTACTGTACATACCTGGTACAGCAGTACGTAGTCGAAGTATTGTATTTACATACCTGGTAGTTTTTATAAAAATATATTTCAAATACGTCAGCTATTCATAGTTGTGCACTCTAATTTGACCTTTAAGTGTAGTACTCTCGACATGTTACGACACCGTTTTGGGCACATGCGACAGACCGAGGAACCACACCTTGCTTCGATCCCGAGCGCCTCAAAAATACCCTCCACGGTCCTCCCTCCATGCAGGAGCATTTCGTGAAACCTCGCCATCAAGGTACCGGCGTTGGCCCGTGTCATCTCCGCCGGTCTCCTCCGCTTCTTCACATTGTTGTTGCTGTTGTTATTGTTGTTGTTGTAGGGGGAGCCTTTAGTAGTGTTGTTGTGGGCGCCTCTGTTGTTGCTGTTGTTGTCGTCGCGAAGGCCGTACCCCAGGGACAGCGTGTACAACCGTCTTTCACGCGATGGCAAGTTTCTGAACTTAACCGTCAGGCTCTCCTCCCACTCGGCCGTCGAGAACCCCAGACCATGCCGAACGTACGGGTGTATCAACGTGTTTCGACGACCGCAAGGGTGCTTCGTACGAGCTTTTTGCGCCACCGCTGTGACGGTCGGTGTCATTTTTCTGGCAATGTCGTCTGTAAACCACGGAAGCAATGACTCAGCAAAGAGCTAGTTTTATCAGTTTTATTGCTTTCGAACCTGAATACTTCGCTCGTGTCGTGCAGACAACCTGTGCGCTCCCTAGCTAGGGGGCGGCCGTGCCCGCCTTCGAGTGTCTCGCTATTGCCTCTCCAAGAATAGCACTGCTTGCTGCTTGAGACCACGTAACCCCACGCGACCCGGCGACCGCGCAACCACGCGAGCCCACGAGCCCGATGACTAGATGACGGTTACAGGATCAAACGAAATTAATTGCGCCGCATTGTTTGAGGCAATTAATTGCGCCGCGTTTTCTTCGAGGCTTGCTTCGTGCTTCGTGCTGCTTCGTGCTCTCCACTAGGCCCTGTACTGCTTGCTGTGAGCTGTACTGCGAGGGCTCGGGGGGGGCATCGCGTCCGAATGACGTTACATCACCGCAAAGGAGACCATGGGAACACGCACCACGGAAGAGGACGATCGCCGTCACGGACACCACATCAATGCCCGGGTGATGACACCAAGCATTTCAAACTTGAATTGGATGGAGCTATCGGTGTAGGCTCAGCTGACACTGCTGCAGCTGCTGCCGACGGTGCTGGTGCTGTTACTAGTGCTAGTGGTTGTGGTGGTGGTGGTGGTGGTGGTGGTGCTGCTGCTGTGATCACAATCGACGAAGCAGCGGCTCCCACAACGGGTGCCTCGCTGGCAGCCGGGAGCTTTTCTGAACACCACCTGGTGTGCAGCCAGTGCACGTTCAACAACAACCCGAACCCCGCAGACGGGGCACCCTTTCTGCCTGCACCCTCTGCTTGTGCTGTCTGCTTCAACCCTCTCAAAGCCGCCGCTGAACTGCTACCACCACCAACACACCACCCAGACCACTGCCTGCTACCCCGAGGCAGCAGAAGGCCACCTAGCACCGACAGCCTGCCGCCATCCTTAGCGGGAGAAGAAAAATCAACCCTGGAAAGCTTGCCCTTCGCGCGCCAGTGCCCGCTCTGTACGGTCCTGGTTTCGGACCCGAGGATGGCGAGATGCCCGGTATGTCGCGCTTTAATATCGCCCTCAGACTCCGTTGAGTCGGACGCGCCAGTGCGAGAGCGAGAGCGAGCGCAACCTGAATGCTGCAGTGTCTGCACGCTACGCAATGACCCCGGGGCCGTGGTGTGCACAGCGTGCGGGACACCGCTCTTCGATGAAGACGGACTTGAGAGCCACTTTGGAGTGCCACCATCATCTGCGAACGAGGCTGGAAGAAGGCAGGATGGTGAGGGTGTGTGCTGGTGTGCTGGTGCATTTTTTATTTTTTGTTTTACAATATATCAACCCAAACCCTCATTGTGAAACAAATTTATATGATTTTGCCTTGATATTGATGTGATGCAGTACTGCTGTTAATGCTACTTATAACCCCCCCTCCCCTTCCTTTTTCAATGTTTATACTGCTTACCCCATACTGTTGTTGTTGCTTCTATTGTTGTTACTAATATTATTGCTGTT
>JBBMKB010080399.1:0-12564 GCA_037833945.1 Alaria marginata
TGGAAGCTTCCACCGCTTCCATGGAAGCTTCCACCGCTTCCATGGAAGCTTCCACTGATACTTACATGGATTTTTTCGCGGAAGCTTTAATGACCTCCATGGAAGCTTCCGCCGCTTTCATGAAATAATCCATCGCTATCGCTTCCATGGAAGTGTGGAAGCTTCCATGGAAGCGTCCACCAACTTCCACGAAAATACAAGTAATGTACAAGAGCATCCTCTGGTACGAACGAAAGGTGGATCGCCAGAAATCGTGTTCGTTTGCATATCCTGTTGCATATAACGCAGTATAGGGGAGCTAGGGGACCGATTATCGGAATTTGGGCTAGGGGGCCGCTGCGTTACGGGAGCGCATTCCGTAACTGAATGCAGATGCTGGTGCAAAGCTCATCGTACATGTCCTGAAATCCAAACCTGGTACCTCGTAGTTCAAAGCTGTACAAGTAGCACCACATTTCTAGCAGGTGGGAAATACACAACAACAGTGAGATAAATGAAAGGTTGCAACGGTATTCATGCACACCCACGCTTTAAACGTATGCCGCGCTCATTATGCTAAATGGGCGGGGGAGGACGAGATGGCGACTCGCAGCCCTCAGCCACACAGAAGGCAACATGCCCACGACCCGTGAATCGCCTCTATAAATCTTTCGAATACTGGTACCAATATCGTCCAGTGGTTGTGCCCAGACTTTGTCTCGCCGAAAGCGACGACAGCAGTGGGGTCTTGGGCAGGATATACAGCGCAAACGTTTTCCGTAGAGAGAAAAGATAAGCCTCCTTGTCTCGGAACCGAAGCCGCGTAACGGAGAGCTGAAAACAAGACCGTCTACGGGAAACCGAAACCTCGCAAAGACGATTTTTTTTTAATTGGACCATCGAAGCTCCGCAAAGACGGACTCGGGAAACCCCAGCGCTACGTGCACGTACCGAAGCATCGAGAAGACGGACTTGGGAAACCCTGGCGCTACGATACGTCGAACCTGGCCCCTTCCGGTACCGCCCGAAGAGACAGGCACAGCCGGACCCGACAAGACCCTTATCTGGTACTCCGCTAAAATACCACTACTGCACGTTGACCTTTACTGCGCTATAACTTTGGTAGCTCTCTAAATAAAGCGTTCGCACTGCTCTTTCCCCTCTACGGTATTACCGCCGCGGACTAAGACGCGTTCTACGATAGAGGTAGCACTTTTTGGCGTTTTTATTTTCTGGATGACGGGGCTCCTTGACCCAAAATCGTCGGAATGTCATTCTATTTTTGCGACATGATTTTTTGTGTAGATGGGCCACGGGTTTGTTAAATCGGATTGCACTTTCAGTTTGCTCAAAATCAGTTTTTCGGTGAGGCATAGAGCTCCTCAAGTGGTGAGCTTCAGAAAAAACATGCTTCACCTCTATCGTAGAATGCGTCACCAAGGCTACCGCAGGGGGGTCAATTTTGGGGCCTCTGTTCGCAATGTCTAGGGGTTACTCGCGCGAGTGACCCCCCTGTTCCTTTGCAGTCTTACGATTACGTACCGCTTTTGTTTTTCGATATGAAACCGCCATAGAATGGTTATTAGCTACGCTGCGCCAAACCAACCGCCTAAAACAAAATCAGTGAGGTACAGAGTCGCTCGGGCGAGCGGCTCAAACCCGGTAGTGAAAAACATATTACAACATCCCCCCTACCCTACCCTTGGTCCGCGGGTGCTCCGTGGCTTAAACAAAAGCAGCGCAAGCCGCGCATCGAGCTAATTTTAGCTCGTCCAAAACACTGCGCTGTAGCGTAACCTACCTGCTGCTGCTGCTACTGCTGTACGTAGCGTATGCTATTACTCCACGCACAATAACACCCGGCCTCAAAACCGCACCACGGGCGAGGCGCCGCTTCGCTCATACGAACTACGAATACGGTTTGGTGTAATTTCCGTCTGCCCTTAGATGTCTAATCCATAGATTTACGGCTACACGCGACGAAGCTCCGCGTCTTGTACCTCAGCCGCCGGGTACATCGACGCCAGCGTTGGCATCTCTAACTGCATCCCTACGGGATCGTGCAGCCCCCTCTCTCTTGATGCCGTGGAGATTACGCAACCGAGGTACATCATTCGCGCGTTTACACCGCACAGGAACATCTGCAGGAAGAAGACAAAAACGGGGACATGCGACACTGGGAAGAAATAGTCAGCGTCGAAGGCTCCGGCCGCCGCGATCACGTGAAAAATAAGCAAAACACCCCCGAACCCACTCCAGAGCATGTAGGTCGTCTTGTGTTTGCAGAAGCACGCCACCACGCTCGACAGCAGCACCGCAAAGAAGGCCGTAAATACGCAGAGTGTTCCTGTAGGGCAGAAGAGCGCCGCCAGGAGTTCGAAGCACACATGCGTAATGGCGACGTTCCGGGCTTGTAACATCTCCACTGAATCGTCCATTGTTATCTGTCGGGGGCGATAGTTATTTTTTAGTGTGTTGGGGTGGAACAGCGAGAGAAGGTGCACGTACGTGTAAGCTTAGTGACGCAATCATCGATGCACTTCTTCAATAGTGCCGAGCAATGTCCATCATGTCTGTCAAGAATATATCATACCAGGTTCTTCGTAGCGGCGACTGTTTGGGGGGGGGGAGTTTTGTAGTTTTCTTAGGACGATCGGCTGGAAAACTAGCATGCACGTCCACGATTGGTGTCATGCTTCTCTTTACGTTTCGTGCTTAAGTTTCTGCCATTATACCAGGAATGTATGTATGTATTAAATAGTATGCGTCTTATGTGTAGCGAGCATGAGCTTGTTTAGTACCCACTCTGCCTGTCTATTTGTGTATCTGATGCGCAGCTGCACCGCGAATACGACCAGGCAAGCAGAGCGAGACAACGGCGCTGCTGGTGGCGAGTTCGAAGGTTTACCAAGCAACACTAATATGATGATGGCAGATAGGGTATATAATTTGTGCGCATACAAAATGGATACATGCAGTACTGTAGACGTCGGTAGCATCTATTGTTGATAGTACTATACCAGGTATTCCTTATCACCCACCTACTGCACTTCAAAAACTTATACGGCAACAATACTACCGTACTACTGCTACTACTACTACTGTCGCGTGTGCTGTTAGGAAGTTGATAAAAGTGCCACCGAAGGCACTCGAGTTAACGGCGTCACCGGGGGCACTTTAAGGTAAAGTGCCACCGAAAAATGTCAATTTGCGATGCCAGCGGCGATGACGACAACCGTAAGACACCACACCTGTTTGAGGGGTGTTTACGGGGCATATTTCCATGGCGCATGCAGGGGGCAGACGCCTGTCATTTTGAGGCGTCGAAAAGCTTGGTCCAGCCGCAAATAGAACAAGGACGAAGGCCCCAAGGGCATGTTCACTTCTCGTGGGGTCAACCAAGTGCAGGTAGGTGGGTCATTATAGCGATTGGCGATGGGGTGGGGGTGGATCAAAATGTATGCACTGAAGACGAAGAGCGCTCGCGAGCAAAACATATGGTGCGTCGGACAAATTGCAAGAGGGAAGATATGTTACGAACTGCTTCTAACCAACCGACCGAACAACACAACTGGAAACAGCCGGCGCCAAAAACACCTGAAACTTCGTGAGCGTCCATAAGGTGACGAACAATGACCTGTGGAGGAGACGATGCCCCCGGGGGTGTGCCAGGACAAGGGCTCTCGAGAAACGAAAAGTCAAGGGGGGTATATGCACAGTGTATCAGGGAACGCGGATACGAACGAACCAACAAACCCGTTTTTCGAGTAACTGTTCCGGAAGAGCCCCTTTTCGGACTAAACCCTCTAAAGGAAAAAGGGACCATCTCCTTACGTAGGGGGTCGATTCTCGGAATCTAGGCTAAGTAGCCGCAGCACTAGGGGACCGCATTCCGTAACTGAATGCCAATACTAGTGTAAAGCTCATCGTACACGTCCTGAAGATCCAAACCTAGTACCTGGTATTTCCAAACCGTACCAGTAGCACCAAATTTCCAACAAGTGGAAAACGCGCAACAAAAATTAGTGTTAAGTGAGGGTTGAACGGTCTCTGTCCTAACGGTGTCCATGCACACCCACCCTTTACACGGATCCCGTGTCCGTTCTGCTGTTTGGGTGGGGGGAGGACACGATGGCGACCCGAGACCCTCACCCACAAAGAAGGGAACGTGCCCACGACCCGTGAATCATCTCCATACTAATGTCCGGATACTAGTTCGTACTATTAATAATCTCTTCGAGTGTGTTGCCCCAAAAATAAACTCACCAACAGCGATGATCGTTGTAGGGTCTCGCAGTACAACTCAAGTATTTCTCCTAGAAAAAATGGCCAAGACTCCTTATCTTGGAGGTGCCGCCGCCCAACTGAGCGGAACAAGGCTGCCAACGGGAAACCGGAGCCTTGCAAGGACGAACATGGAAACCGAAGCCATGCCAAGACGACGTTAGGAAACCCCGCGCTGTGATACGCCGAACTTGGCCCTTTTCGGTGCCGCCCGGGGAGCGAAAGGCACAACCGGATCTGGCTAAACCCTTACTGTGCGAATGCCACTACTGTACGTTGACCCATACTACGCAAATACACTGTTAACTCCAAAATGTTCGCAATGCTCTGATTCTCCGCGATATTACCGCCGCGGGTACTCTGTAGCTTGAAAGCAGGCAGCGCAATCCGCGCTTCACCTTTAGCTCGTACAAAAAACTGCGCTTCAGTGTAACCTACCTCCTGCTCTGCTTAACGTAGCGTACAATATCACACCACCCACACTAAAACCCGACCTCAGAAATGTACCACGGGCGGGGCGCCGCTTCGCTTACACGAACTACGAATATAGCTAAATGCAACGTCTGCCCTTGGATCTCTATTGTACCAGGTATAGATTTACGGCAACATGCGACCAACCTCCCGACCTCGCGCCTCAGCTACCGCGTACATCGACGCCCGCATTGGCATCTCTCCTAACTGCACCTCAACGGGATCGTGCGGATCTATCGCCTTGGTAATTGCGCAGCCGAGGTACACTACAAGTGCGTTTACACCGCACAGGGACAACTGCAGCAACAATAAAAGAAAGGGGACCTCTAAGTCGGGGAAGTAATCATAATCGATGCGGAACGCTCCAAGAGCCGCGGTCGCATGCAACACAAACAACAAACAGCCGACACAACTCCAGAGCAAGTAGGCCGTGCGGTGTTTGCAGCAGCACGCCACGACGCTCGACGATAGCACCGCCAAGAAGGCCGTGAGACCGCAGAGTTCATTGGAGCAGAAGAACACCGGAACGACTTCGCAGAATATATGCGTGATGGCGACGTATCGGGCTTGTATCGTCTCCACCGGTTTCCTCCACTGTTATCTGTGTGGGGCAGTCGTTTTTTTTTGTGTTGAGGTGGAAGAGCTGGAGAAGGTGCACGTGAAAGGCCATTGCCGCGCTCATCGGCCGAGCCTACCTCATCGTACGAGTCGAACATCGTAGGTACTGTACATACCAGGTACCTGGTAGCGGCGACTGTTCGGGGGGAGTTTTTTTTGTTTACGTATATTGAAAACGATCGGCTGGCAAACCATCAGTTAGTTGAGTGCACGTCGAGGACTGGTGGTGTGTCTCTGCTCGTGTTACTGTTGATGCACTTGTTGTTGTTGCTTTGGTTGCTGTTGTTGTCGTAATGTATCTTCGCGTTAAACTGCCTTTTCTAACCCTACGACACCCCTCCCCCCCCCCCCGCCCCCCGACCCGTACTGGAATTATTCTTCCTTTAGAGAAACAATAGAGAAACATGTTCCGTTGTGAAAAAAAGGCCAAGGGGGATCACAAGAGATTATCAAAGCCGAGGCTCCGCCGGAGCAGCAGCTGAAGATGGAAGGTGGCGAATCCACGCGGGTGCTCGATATACTTCTACCTCCCTCTCCATCGCCTTGAACTTCAGCTTCTCGAATCCGAGCTTCTCTCTGAGATGCATCCCCGGCTGACCCTCCTACTGGGCTAGAAGGTGTGCTCCAAACCCTTAACACATATCGATACATCGAGGCTTCCAATTTCAGCAACAATAAGTACGAACGACGTGTGTTGCAGATTGCAAGTGAGCGAAAAAAACAAGCACCGATTGATCTCGCGATGCATGCCAGTTACGGTAGAGCACTGTAAACACTCGTGAGAGGGCAGACATACGTTATTTTGACCCGTCATCGGGGCAACCGCAACGACTATTGTAACTATATTTTTGTTCCTAGGTAGAGACCACTGCTTCGGGATCAAGCACCCTGATAAAGGCTAAAACGAATCGCTTAAAATGGTGTTCGTTTGCATAGCCCGTGATGTCACAATATGTTTTTGGGGGCTTGCTATATTTGTGCATCAGCGTTTTGGTTGTCGTGCATTGACGTTTTCTATCGTAGTGGTCTTCATAGTGGTCTTCATTTTCTGTGTCTTCGTTTTTTTTGCACTCATTCTGCACGTTGTCTGATGGCAAACAAAATAATACGAGTAATAATACGGGACCATTTCACTAAGAGGACCGGTTCTCGGAATTTGGGCTAGGGAACCGCTGCTTTAGGGGGCCGCATTCCGTAGCTGAATGAAGATGCTATTAACCGTGTAGAGCTCATCGTACACGACCTGATAACAATCCAAACCTGATACCAGGCATACTATACCAGGTACCTAATACTGGCAATTCCAAACTGTACAAGTAGCACAACTTTTCAACAGATAGATAGGAAGTGCACATCAACGAACGGTATCAAATGAAAGGTTGAACGGTCTCTTTTCTAACGGTATCCATGAAAGGTTGAACGGTATCCATGAACACCCACGTTTCCTACAGACCCCTTGCCCATTGTGCTATTTGGGCGGGAGAGGACGCGAGGAGGACGAATCGCAGCCCTCAGCCACAAAGAAGGGCACCTGCCTACGGACCGTAAACCGGTTATATACATGTCCACACTTCGGACAGATCACCGATCCCCATTTGAGGATCCAGATATTTCAGCGAAGATCTGTACGGTCTAGCTCATGTTACCGGGTGGGAGCCGTACGATCTGCATGATATGGTAAACATTTCCAGGGTTGGACCTGTACTCTCTATATTCAGATCCTGCACAATATCTCATAACGGCAGGTACAAGATCTACTGTAGATGATCTAGATGATCTAGATGATCTAGATCATCTAGATCGTGATCTGACCGAGATGTGCACATGTCCGAATACTGGTACCAGTCTCTTCGAGTGGTTTTTCCCAGATTTGTCTCGGACGGCGACGATTGCTGGGGGGTCTCGCGGTACAGCGCAAGTCTTTCCCATCGAAAAATAGCGAAGCCCCCTTGTCTTGAACCCGAAGGCGCCTAACGGGAAGCGGAAAAAAAGGCCGTTTACGGTCTGCACCAGAACCACAAGAAGCCGAAGCCTCGCGAAGACGAATTTGGGAAACCCAGGCGCTATGATACGCTAAACCTGGCCTCTTCCGGTGGCGTCCGGAGAGAAGAGCACAACCGAAGCTGGCCAAACCCTCACAACGAGAATACTACCAACCACTACACGTTGACCCTTACCACACATATACTGAACGTTAGCTCTAAAGCATTGCCAACGTTCTCGTTCTGGTCCACTTCGACTATACCGCCGAGGGTGCTTTGTAGCTTAAAAATAAGCAGCGTAAGCCGCGCTTCACGCTCCATTACTACTTTTAGCTCGTACCAAACACTGCGGCTCAGCGTAACTACATGCCGTACCATACAGCTGCGGTATGTAGCGAACAATATTACACCAAGCGCAATAACACCCGACCTCAAAAACGTACCACGGGCGGGGCGTCGCTTCGCTTAAACGAGCTACAATTGCCCTTTGGTGCAATTCACGCCTGCCCTTAGATCTCACATACATATATTTACACCACCACGCGACGAACCTCCCTACCTTGTACCTCAGCTACCGGGTACACCGACGCCCGCATTGGCATCTCTAACTGCATCTCTACGGGGTCGTGCGGTTCTCTCTCTCTTAACGCCGCGGTGATTATGCAACCGAGGTACACCACAAACGCGTTTACAGCGCATAGGATCATCTGCAGCACGGAGACAAGAATGGGGGAGTCCAAGACGATTTGGTACTTATAGGGGTCGACTGGTCCGACGGCCGCAATCGCATGCAGCATAAACAGCAAACCACCGAACCAGCTCCAGAGCATGTACGTCATGCGGTGTTTGCAGCAGCATGCCACGACGCTCGACGGCAGCACCGCCAAGAAGAGCATAATACCGCAGAGTTTAAGTGGAGTGGGGCAGAAGAACACCGCGAAGATTTCAAGGCATATATGCCAAGCGGCGACGTCCCGGGCGAGTATCATCTCCACTGGATCCTCTTCTGTTATCTGTGGCGGGCAGTCGTTTTTGTTTTTGTGTTGGGGTGCAACAGCAGGAGAAGGTGCACGTGTGAGGTCGAGTTCGCACTCATCGGTACGCTTTAACAATGCCGAGCAAAAGGCATCGAACCAGCCAAGAATATCGTGTACCAGGTACTACTGTAGTATTGCTCTTTTCACAACCACAAGCCACCGGCGTACGGTATTGCATTTTTGATCGAAACCACTTGCGTACAGTATTGGAAAATCGAACACATTTGGAGTTTCCGTCACAGAGACTCTAGGTCAACACATAGGGAGACGCAGCGCCAACGGTATACGTTGGCGTTCTGTTCCCCAGAGTACTGCTCGCAAACTAAGTAGTTGGACGGTACCAACTTCAGCAACAAGAGGTACGAACGACGTGTGTTGCAGGTTGCAAGTGAGAGCGACAAATATAGTACCGATTGATCTGGCGATGCATACCAGTTACGGTAGAGTACGGTATACCCTCGTAAGGGGGAAGAGCTACGTTATCTTGACCCGTCATCGGGGCAGCCCCCACGACCGTTGTTACTATATGTATGTACGTAGAGACCACTGCTGCGGGACCAAGCATCCTGGTAAGGGTGAAGGCGAATCGCCAGAAATGGTGTTCATTTGCACATCCCGTGGTATCGGGACCACTGCATTAAAGGGGCCAGCTCTCGGAATCTGGGCTAGGGGACCGTTGCCATTCATGGACCGCATTGCGTAGCTGAACGTAGATGTTATTTAAAGTGTAGAGCTCCTCGTACACAGCCTGGAAATCTAAACCCGATCCCTATTGTTTAATATTTCCAAACTGTACAAGTAGCACCATTTCCAACAGGTAGGACATACACATCAATAACTGTTATTAAATTAAAGGTTGAACGGTATATATGCTCTATCGGTATCCATCCACACGTACGGTTTGTACGGACCCCGTGCCCTCAGCCACAAAGAAGGGCACGTGCCTACAGCCCGTAAATCGTCTCTGTACATATACTTCGTATGCGAATACTGGTACCAATCTCTTCGAGTGGTTGAGCCCAGATTTGTCTCGGACAGCGACGATCGCTGTGGGGTCGCGCAGTACAGCGCAAGACTTTCCCATCGAAAAATAGCAAAGCCCCCCTTGTCTTGGACCCGAAGGTGCCTAACGGAGAGCGGGGGGAAAGGCCGTCTACGTTCTGTACCAGAACCACGAGAATGCGAAACCTCGCGAAAACGAATTCAGGAACCCCCGGCGCTATGATACGCTGAAACTGGGCTCTTCCAGCGGCGCCCGGAGGAAAGAGCAAAACCGACCCTGGCAAAACCCTTACAACGAGAATACTACAACTGTACCTTGACCCTTACCACGCAAAAACTGAACGTTAACTCTGAAGCATTGGCAATATTCTGGCCCACCGCGACATTACCGCCGAGGGTGCTCTGGAGCTTAAAAATCAGCAGCGCAAGCCGCGCTTCACGCTTCACTACTACTTTTAGCTCGTACAAAACACTGCGGTTCAGCGTAACATATCATCTGCAACTGTACGTAGAGTGCGATAATACACCCAAGCACATTAACACCCGACCTCAAAAACGTACCATTGCTGCCTTACGTGGCGTACAATATTACACCAAAATCACTATAACACCCGCCCTAAAAAAACGCTCCACGGGCGGGGCGCCGCTTCGCTTATACGAACTACGAATGCTCTTTGGTGTAATTCACGCCTGCCCTTAGATATCTCATATATCGTATAGATTTACGGCAACATGCGACCAACCTCCCCACCTTGCACCTCAGCTACCGGATACGCCCGCATCGGCAACTCTAACTGCACCTCTACGGGATCGTGCCGCTCTCTCTCTCTTAAAGCCGTGACGATTACGCGACCAAGGTGCGCCACAAGCGCGTTTACAAAGCAGAAGAGCATCTGCATCAAGAAGACAGTAACGGGGGATCGCGAGATGTAGTCGTGACTATCACCGTCGACTACCCCGACGGCGGCGATCGCATGCAGCACAAACAGCAAACCACCGCACCAACTCCAGAGCATGTAAGCCATACGGTGTTTGCAGCAGCACGCCACGACGCTCGACGACAGCACCCCTAAGAAGAGCATAATACCGCAGAGTCCAATCGGAGAGGTGCAGAAGAACACCGCCATGATTTCGAGGCTTATATGCCCAGAGGCGACTATCCGGGCTCGGAGCAGGTCCACTGGATCCTCTACTGTTATCTGTGGGGGACAAGCGTTTTTTTTATTGTGTTGAGGTGAAACAGCGGGAGAGGGTGCACGTGTAAGATCGATGTCGCACTCATCGGCACGTGTTAACAATGCCGAGCCGTGCTCATTAGGCCAGTCAAGAATAGCACATACCAGGCTCCTGGTAGCGGCGACTGATTGGGAAAAGTATTGTTTGTTGTTGATCGAGGACGATCGGCTGGAAAAGTATCAGATAGTTGACAGCACGTCGGTGTTCGGTGTTGTTTCTGTTTCTGTTTCTGTTGTTATTATTGTCTCAATTTATCTTCGCGTTACACAGGTGCTTCTAACCCTACGACACCCATTCAACACCCCATATCCCCCAGTACCCGTACTGGAATTATTCTTCCACCAGAGAAACAATGGAAAAACATGTCCCGTGGTGAAAACAAGGCGAAGGGGGACCACAGGAGAAACTCAAGGCCGGTGCTCAGCCGAGATCGCACGTACGTAGCGACAGCCACCGCTTTTCGAGCCTGTTGAACAGCCAAGGACGGAGAAAACAGAGAAGACTTATATGGCCTTTTCGATTATTCCCGTACTGAGGCCTCTTTTCCGGGGTTACTTTCGCCATTGCCCCCTACTACACACCGGAAAAACCCCGCCTCAAGACATCGTACCGTACCACGTAGAGTGAACCATCGTCGTCGTAACATCTAGCCACGCTTACCCGGTCCGGTGCACACGCAACTTCTCAATGCCGCACTCGTACAGGCAGTCGTTTTCCAGAAGATGAATATGTTGACACGGACATCTGCACAAACGTCCTGACCCTAGCGTCAACCCTATCCCTAGCTCACACGTGCGGTGGTTTAAAACGGGCGATTGCGAGCGTGGAAAATTGAAGTCCCGGGGACTGTGTCCTTATGCACCATAGCGAGACAACAGTCCTATCCATCGCCTGTGTCAAGATAAAATATAATGACGGACGTCTGCAAATAACATGTCACGTCGTTTTCAGACAATGCGTATGGACATAATAATAATGAAAAAGGTATAACATCAGCCGTCGACGTAAAGTCAACTAACTGAGGGTTTATTCTCGGATTGCCCGCAACGAAAACGTCATCACATTTTACCTCTCACGTCGGTTTCCTGATTCTCCGCGCTGGCTAATGAAATACTCCGAAGAGAAAACTAAGATGCTTGGATTTGCTCAGTTTTAACTGGAATTTTCAGCCAATCACGGGTAGATGTTGTATATACCACCGACATCAACTCTTACAAGAGCATTTTGGAATCCGAAAAATTACGTTTTCGGACCGCTAAGCCGGTTTGCAACCTTTTTAGACCCGAAACTGGTGGGTTTTCAGGCTTAAAAAATAGGTAATCGTTTTCGGGACGGCCTCCGGCCGGGAACGGGGGTTCATGCTCGGATAAAATCGTTTCCGGAATTGCTTCTGGACTCGCATCGTGACGGGATTCCATATGTTGTGGGAGGCAACAAGCGTTGTCATGAAACCGAAAACAGCAGTACAAGCCGCATCTGCCCAGCAAGCAACAGGGAGGTGTACCCGTACTGCTGTGTCCCGCTACCCACCAGCGCACGCCTCGGGCATCACCACGAGCCGATGGGATCGGGTAGTGGTGCTTACTAATAATACGAGAGCTTTGACACTTTCCTCGCAGTTTTCGATTGCAGCATTCGTCAAACGCACACCACAAAATGTGCCGTCGAGGACGAGGAGAGTCGCCATCTGAGAGAAGATGTTGGAGTTGATGAACGAGATCGACACAGAGAGCGAGGAGAAAGACAACCCTGTTGCTCCGTTAGGTGCAAGATCGAACCGTCGTGCGGTCAATTGTAGTACAGCAGTAAGAAGCGGAGGTCATTCCGATATTAATGAACATAATTCGTGGTTTTAGCTCATCGCTGTCTCGAAAAAAAACATGTGTGTGTGTGTGTTCTTCACATTAAACCGTTCTTTCTACCCGTCGACATCCAGCACAACCAGTGTCCGTGCC
>JBBMKB010080410.1:0-12563 GCA_037833945.1 Alaria marginata
GTCCATCTGAGTAAAAATGAGCGCGGCGTGGCCAATCTCCTACATTTACATAGTCTAGGCTGGCCCAGCTCGTATATTGCACAAATTTAACTAAAACTGTCTGACGCTCTTTTACCTGAGGGGGTCTACCCCTCACCCAGAAAGAGCCAGTGAGAAAAAATGCAAGCGCTCGCGTGCTACCATAGAGGTATTAATACTATAGTAATACTATAGTAATACTATTATTAGTATGTACTGGTAGCACTTTTTGGCTGTTTTTTTTCTGAATGACGGGGGCTCCTTAACCCAATAAGATACAATCGTCGGAATTTCACCTTTTTGTTTTTTGCAGTAGGATTCCTACCACACTTTTACTGTGCTGAGCCGCGCACTCGGTGTCCAGAGCAACGGGATAACCGTACGTAGACCGCGCGTGTGCACAAGGGATGGCAGTTACCTGTTGTAAAACCAGTTGCCTGTCGGCAATTACCTGAAGCGGGAGTGCGTTTGAACCGTCCCAGGGGGGTTTCCATTCTAGGGGTAGGCTGTACTGTAGTTACCTGGGGATGGGGGACACACATTTTTGCTGCAACTTTCTTCGATTTACCTACCGCTGGAGTGTGATACCGGCTATATTACCGGTAAACCACCCCAGGGAGGGTTCCAATATTGATGTGAAGTAGTCTGTAGATGTACCAGGTAGGCTTTCGTTACCTGGGGATAGGGGACACAAAACTCTTCTTCAACTTTGTGAGTTTTCTACCGCTGAAATGTGTTTCCCGCAATTACCGGTGTATATACCGGTAACTACTGTCGTTAACTACCGGTATACCGGTAGCTGTCATCCCTGCCAGGCACCAACCAGGCCGCTCTCCTGGTCCCTGTTGTCCTCGTTGTCTATGCTCGTTGTCAGGCGGCTAAGGAGAGAGGGAAGTTGGCCTCCCCGAGCTGCGAGCAGGCCAGCTGGGATCAGTTAGACTCTGACACTATGTCAGGCCTCTTGGAGAAGGGCAAGGGCTTCGCTGTGCAGGTTCGACTTGTTTGTTGTCTTGTGTGTGTTTTTTGCTTGCTTGTCTGCAAACTTCACACAGCAGTAGACGAGCTACCGTCGTGAGTCGCCATGTGCCATCATGCCTAGCAAATGACAATGTTATGTTTGCCATCCGGTAGTAATGTGGAGCGTGAGTGTCAGTCACGAAAAAAAGTTGATACCTGGTACATACATACCTGGTGCGCAATTTGTTTCTTCGAAATGTCAGTTTTGTTCAAAACCGACGAATTAAAATATAATACCTCTATACGATACTGGGGGGTCCTACCGACGGATGGACGTTTAGGATCGGGTGCAAGGGAGAAAGTGACTATCCCTTTCGAGGCTTCGCGCGTCTCACGTTTCTTACAGAAGAGAACACGAGCGGAACAACACCTCTCTTGCCGATTGATAGGCCTACAGAATAGAGGCTAGGTCTACCGCTGTGGTGAAATGCAATCAACGATACGCGCTGCCCTGCTGTTCCTCGGTGTATTGCAAAAAACTCCTTCGTTGTATGTATAGGTCGGGTGTTCGACGAGGGTAGCCTATCAGGCGTCTAGGACGAGTATCAACAACAGCATTACGAGTGCCACCATGCTACGTTCGTGTCTTTCAGCCCCTTACATTGCAGCTCGAACGCGTCCCTTACCCCAGTAGCCGGGTAGAGGTGATATGTACTACAGCAGTACCGGTAGTATATATCACGGAGGACCATAGTAATCAGGACCCACGACAGATCGAATACCTATACATTCCTCTGCTTTTAGTAACCATATTTGGTCCTGATTACTACAGTACTATTCATAGGTTATATTCCCCCGTCATAAATATTTTCAAGGTTCACCTTCGGGATGTGGTTGGCTTGAAATCTCGGGAGTGTCGCAAGAGGGCACTCAGACGTTCCTATATATATGCTTCGTATAATAGACCAGGTGCTTCGTATTACACAAACAAAAAACTCTTGAAAACTCTTGAAGAGGTAACGGCCATGGCACCGACCAGCCCAGTCAAGTTTATAGCTTGGTCTGTACTGTATATGTCGCTCAGAAGCGCAAAAAATGCGTAGTGGTACGATGTACGCCTCCTGCCGGTGTGTCCATTTTCAGAGAGGTGATCTTTCTTCCAATACACACAGGCTTACATCCACTGTGCTGTTGATAGCAATCATTTTGGCATAGTTTGGCGATTTTGAAAAGTAGTGTAATTGGGCTTAATATTTGAGCATATCGAGCACAAGTAGGGCAAAACATGGTACTGTACTGTTTGATAGCACATTTATTTTTTTGTGCTCCTTGTCTATAAAAAACATTTAAAAAAAATGGTGAATGTAAAAAGGAGTGGATAGAAGCTTACAGTAGTCTAGATATCCACCGCGGTGCTGGCAACAAGTCTCGAAACCTGGTGTACATGTTTTATTCATGAAAATCTCAAAACCTCGCGCTTCCTCTCTCCGAAAAAATGAAATCCGCACCAAGGATTCGTTCCTGGGTGAGGAGTGGGTTTCCGTGCTCTTGGAGGATAGCGTTCGCTTTCAGGGGACCGGGAAGCTGGGCCTTCGGGAGATCGATCGCGAGCATGGCGAGATGGCATGGGTGGAGCCTGCCCAACTGGAGTACGGCTACCCTGCCCTGCACGAGCTGATGGTTAACATTCACGCTCTAGCGTTCGAGCTTAACCTTAAGGACCCGCAGCTCAGGCTCAGCCATCCTTTTCGCGGTGAGGGCGTGCATGATGATATGTAGGCATGATGATAGGCATTCTCCTGTGTATACGTATAAGAGGGGTTACGGACACTGGTTGTGCTGGATGTGGATGGGTGGAAGTAACAGTTCGTTTTGAAGAATACACACATGAATGCCTGGTATCTTTTTGGTTTGTTTTGTTTTTTTCCTGAGGTATTCTTCCGCTCTAGAGTGATTGGAACTACGGGCTAGATTGTGGCTATGCGGTAATGTGAGAACAGTAGCAACAACGCGTTGTTCTCGCCGTACGTAGACATGCTCAGGTTATAGATGGTTGTTACTTTCTTCTTTTTTCGGTAGTATATGCCTGCCGGTCGCCCCGGTGGTCTAGTAGTTACCGTCGAAAACTATATACTAAAAGAGTTGGCTCTGGAGTTCAAATCCCACGTGGCTGAGAGCGCCTAGCAGCGTGGGTAGGCTCAATTCGATGCGAGTCGACGAGGGAAGAAAGTGCCGTACGTAGGCTTCTCGCGACAAACATGAAGGCGAGTACGGTAGTGGGGAGGGGGGAAAAGAGCCTGCTCAGTAACCACGGATCTGAATTACGTCCAGGGAGGGAGAAGGAGAAAGAAAAAGTGCGAAGATATTAGACGGGGTAAGCAAAATATATATACGAGTACCAGGCCGGATATAAAACATAAAACATACCTGGTGTAGAACAAAAGTATGAAAAACGCCAAAAAACTTGTACGTATCTGGGTTGTAACACGGTCCAGCATTTTAAGGGTCGGGGTTTTGGGGTAAGGATCTGGAGTTTTTTCGACCTCAACCTGGTAAATAATATTCACCCCCCCACGCCCTGTCTTTGCTACGAGTATGATATTCACATAATACGTACTTAATATACACTTCACTTTCGGATACCTCTCGTAACCAACAACAAGCAGGCTCGACGATGCTGGTCAGGCTCTCCGAGGGCTGTCGGTATCCAGAACATCTGGACAGTTTTGTCGAGAGCGCCGTCGCGGGCGCGGCAACAGGGTACCAGATCTCTGCGGCCTACTTCGTCGGCCGCCGCCGCCGGCCAGAAACAACCCCGCAGGGCCAAAGCCAAGGGTTTCCACTGCAAGAAACGACCCTGCAAGGCGAAAGTCAGGGAGTTCCACAATGCGGGGGGGCGGATTCTGGCGGGGGGGGGCAGCTAAAACTTAGGAATGTTGAGAAGGATTTCATTGCCGGCAGCACTCCCAGTCAAAGAGCTAGCGGCGGTCAAGAAAAGGCGGGAGCGGAGGGGGGGGGTGGGGCTTCGAGCTTGAGCGCTGGGCCGTCTGGGGTGGAGGAGGTCCCGCCTGCGGGCCAGAGCGTAGTGGTGGAGCCAAAGCCAGACCGGCTTGTCTTATTCCGCAGTGACCGCGTGTCGAACCAAACGATGCAGGTTGTCGGGCAGGGGCAAGAGCAATATATGCTCTTGTTTTGGATGCACGGGGCTAAGGAGGACGACGAGGAAGTCGAAGAAGGCAGACCTGCTTCTTCTGCACCGAGCGGAGATGACGAGAAGGAGGGTGTCCTTGGGAGAACTTAGGGTCAAAACGCGCTTGGCGTTGAACGAAAATCGTTAAAACGCCTAGCTTAGAGTGGAAACGCTTGGCTTAGGGCTTAACTTAGAGTGAAAACGCTTAGTAGCGTGAACACTCTTAGTAGCATGAAAACGCTTAAGGTCATTCTTAACGAACACCAAAAAAAATATCAGGAATCGTGACAAAAAACGTGAAATTTTCGCGAGTCGTGACGTTTGTCAGGAATCCTGATTTTGAATAGTTTTTTGTTGAAAAATTCCATAAAAAATGACGTCAGGATTCCTGACTAAAATCGTGATTTTTGTTTTTGAAAACCTGATAATTCAGAATTTCAAAATGTCAGGAATCGTGATTTTTTGCGTTTGTTAGAAACGCCCCTTAGTGGCGTGAACACTCTTATTAATAGTACAGTCGTGGTCCCTCATTAATGCGGTGCCTTGCCAGATGGCAATAACCGCACTAATGTGGGACCCCGCACTATCATGGGATATTGTAGTATTCTACGAGGAGCTCATGGAGATTACGCACGACATGTAGTCTATGGCGAAACGAGCAATGTGCAAATGCCAAGAGGCGTAGTTGGTGGGCCGAGTACAGAATTAATCTGTATCCGCGACTTGTTTGTCGACTTGCAACGAATACCCTATAAAATATATATCTGAAGATAGTCGAACACATTGAAACACCACACACTTGTACCTACGGCAGACTTGATGAATTCCTAAGGAGTTCACTGCGGTATTTGCGACTACGTCTTTCTTGCATCGAAAACTCTAAACGTGTAAAGCGATTGTCTGAAGAAAGTCGAAAGCACTACGTGTACGTACGCTCACGGTTTGTACAACTTAAAGCGCAACGTACACGTCAAAACGCACGTTGACCGCCTTTTGCGACCACCACCACCACCACCGCCGCCAGAAGAAGCTCCTTCGACCCCTCCCTGTTGCTCTCCGCCAGCCTTGATACGCTTTGAGGGAGAATTATAACTCGTTGCAGACTCTCGGGCATAGCAGGCACCTCTAGACCGTACTCGCGTGTCAAGTGTGGAGGGTCAAGGGAACGCCGACCAAACGAAGGCAAACTTCAACGTGCAAGAGCCAGTCTCATTGCTGGATTTTTTTTTCATAAACGCTGGGTATTTTTTCCAAAACAGACTGAAACGCTATGTTGTCGATTTTCGACCCGGATTTTTGTTTTTTTCGATTATCTCGCCGAGTTTTGACTCTTTTTCGATTTTGCTTGGATTTTTGTTCGATCATTTTTTATATTTTTTTTGTTTTTATTTTTGGTAAAAAAAAAAGAAAAAGAAACGAAACGAAAATCAAAACCGAAAACAAATGAGGCAAAGTGAACCAAAAACGAGGCGACTTGAACAAAAACGAGCAAAATGAGAAGAAGAAAAGAAGGCTCGTCTCGAGGGGGAGCGTGGCAGACTCCGATTTCTTATTTGTCGTAGACTCGCTGAGAGGCGCGATAGAGGCTGCGAAAATAGTATGTACCAGGTAGGTCTAGATCGGACGAAGTCGTGACAAGCGATTTTCACCGCACTAAACCGGGGTGCCGCACTAACGCGGGACCACGACTGTAGCATTAGACTAAGCGCTTAATGTAAAACCGCTTAGCCTATAACCGCTCAGCGTTAAACGCACTTAGTGTGCCCGTCGTGTGTCTGTGCTTGCGGTGGGCTCCAAGCGGCGGGCGGCGATTCTTGGGCGTGTTTCACGGGGAAATATGCGCGTTAAGTCGACGGAGGTTGGTTGACGCGTTGCCAGAAAAAAGGGGTGGCTTTCGTGACGTAGTATATGTAGAGAAAAGGATTTCGTGCCTGGCACTACTACTAAGTAGTAACTGCATTCGTTACATAGCGGTTGGTTTGTTTTCTGTGTTAAATAGGTCGGTGGAGATTGGTTGACGCCTTGCCAGAAAAAAAAGGGGGTAGCTTTCATTGCGCAAGTACCTGGTGTTCCATCACGTAGTGGTTGTTTGATTGTTTTTTTTCTTCTTCCTTTGTCCCGGCATATTCGTTATCGATGCCATTACGTACCTGTGATACCTTGGTATATTCGTGATCGATGCCATTACGTACCTGTGATACCTTGTATTCATTACGTAGCCGCGGCCAGTTGGTTGGAGTATTTCTTCTCCTCCCTCGTCGTAGAATAGTGATCGATTCCATTCGATTAGTTTGGCAACATTGTTTTCCCTGCCACTTGAGTAGTCTCCGTGTAGACACCCACAACGGAAGCATTTTCAATTTTCAACGCGGGGGGATTTCTCGCTGGGGCGGGGTGTTGCGGTTTCATCTGCATTTAGCCGAGCTTGGAACATTCCTGTCCGGTGCCATTCTTGGATTTTTATTGTATTTTTTCTGTGTAAACATCACCCCGTTTTTTTTTTTTTTTTTTTTTTCCACCGTGAAAATCACGAAAGTATTTTTATTTTAATGCTTAATTCATTCCTTTTTTCATTTCTTTTTTATATTTTCTTTGTTTAGGTTTTTTTTCGTCTTCTTATCTTAACTACAAGTAGTCCAGCAGTATTTTCATATTCACGAGTGACTGGACGTATATTACGGGTTGGGCTACATACATCATACAAACCTAGCGCCAGACCAAGATTACATTACACCAACCTCACGCCAGGCCAAGATTGCACCAACCATAACACAGGCCAAGATCACATCAACCCGAACACAGGCCAAGATCACATCAACCTCAACACAGGCCAAGATTACATCAACTTTGCGAGAGGCCAAGATCACATCAACCTCAAAACAGGCCAAGATTACATCAACTTTGCGACAGGCCAAGATGCAGGCGGGCAACGTTTCCAAAAGACGTCATGCTTGCGTCTGAAGTGCCGCCGACCCCCCCCTCCCTAGCTGCTACGCCATTTAAGGGCGTAGCCCTTAGTCGGCGGGAAGCACCGCCGCTAGCATTACCCCTTATGGTGCCACAAATATCGCCTTGTAGGGTCTGCAGGATGGACTCTGCCGTCACCGTGTCCCCTTTGCCTGAAACGTCTAGAGCTGCAAGGCCGAGCAGGCTCCGAGGATAGCGTCCATTGCCTCGTCCGTAGGCCTCCTATCAAGGAAGAAGTGGGGGAGGACGAGGAAGGAGTTGCATGCGATGCGTGATTAATCGCTTGGCTGCACATGGTTGTTGCTTGGCTGCACAAACACAATTCGTGGTGGTGCCACTGCTGCTATCCTACTGCAGGCTGTTTATTTTAATACAAATTAAAACGACACCTCAGAAGTGAGAGCGAGGATTTCGTCGAAACTCGTATATACCAGGGGATATATTTGTAAGCTGCGTGTGAAGCTGTTTTGAGACATACATGTGAAGCAATGGACGCGTCACAACAAATGATGTGTACCGCGCAGCTTCCTTGTAAATAATGATACCATTGCATGCAGCGATTCCAGCGGCTGCGGGCATATGCCATCGAGATGAATGGAAACCCTCACTAACTTTTTCGGGTTGCCCAAACAATCTGCGATGTCACCCTGTGGCAGATGCATTGCAGATATTTAGGAAACAAAAGAGACAGCGGTGTATCACGGACAGCTTGCAAAGTTGAGAGTCGATCTATCGCAAAAGCATCCACAGCTCACGCTGGCTCACGCCGTATTTTTCATTTTTTACAAAAAACAAAACCGGGCCATTCGCGTCGTGCCTCGTACAAGCGAGAGGGGCTGCATAGACCTTGGCGCAGCTTCGACAAAATGGTTGAACTATACTTGACGTGAACATAACCCCGACGGCATGAGAAACTTATCGGAATGAAGATGTCTTGACTAGCATAATGTGCACTATCAACGACACCACACTCCTGTAAGGGTCCGAATGAAAAGCCAACCAGAGGGGGTGGCGTGCCACGATAGAGGTATTAATACTATAGTAATACTATTATTAGTATAGCACTTTTTGCCCAAAATATTTTGTGAATGACATGACCTGACACGACGGGGCTCCTTATATGACCCAAAATCGTCGGAATGTCATTTTTTTTTTTGCAACATGATTTTTTGTATACCTAGGCCATGGGATAGTCCATCGGGTTGCACTTTCATGTTTGTCGAAACCAGTTTTGGGGTGGGGTGTAGAGCTCCTGATGTGAGATATCATACCTTAGAAGGCAAATTGCCTTAGAAGGCAAATACTTATGGTGCACCTCTACCGAAACAGGTGCCTCAAACGTTTTGTATATAGAATATTTGCTTTTCTTGGTTTTAGCATCCCCCCTACGCATATAGGTCTCAGAAATAGAGTTTTGGTTTCGGAGATATTTTACTCAAACACCCCTGTCCCTTTTACCGTGGCATGCTGTTTCTCCTCACCTCCACCTCTCGCGCAATGCTCGGCGTCGCGGCAACGCGGAACCACACCCTCCCTCTCGCCCGGTGACCGACAAACCCGCTGACTTTGGCTTTTCCCGTAACCCCCGTGTCTGCATAGCGGTCGGACATGACGTGGTAGGACCAGCCTTGACCGTCCGTCGTTCCCCCCTTCTGGTCTAAGACGAAATTCCAATCATGGAGCCACACCCTGCCCGTCGCCCTGGACAAAAAAGAAGAGATCGACGAAAAAATAATGTACGAGGCACTTGTTTTAGAAGAACGAAAAAAATGATATCGTACCACGCTGGACGAAATGTAAGGACTGCTGCTGTTGCGGTATACTTCCCCCTTCCCGGACTAAAACAGAAACTTCCAGTCATGGAGCCACACCCGGCATGTCACCGTGGACAAAGAAGAGGAGAGGCGGGGTTGTTTTACAAAAACTAAGAAAATCATCCCTGTTGGGATAGCCTGTGCATCCCCCCTCCAGGTCTAAAACGAAATTCCGATCGTGAAGCCACACCCGGTCTGTCGCCCTGGATAAAGAAGAGGAGAGCGACGAGCAAGGTGCACCCTCACGTAGAGTGCCGTACTAAAGGTCTTCTTCCTGTGTCTCTCACCCTTTCCTTGCCTCTGTCTCTCCACTTCAACCAACTGCATCCCTTCCAACCTTCTAGCCATCTTCCCTATATAGCCGCTCTCTCCCATCGTTGGGAAGTGTTAGGGTCATTATTATCTTCCTAATTTTTGGTCGTAAATTCCCTGATTATCCTGTTGTTTATTGCCGTTTTTTCCTGAACTATGCCCTAAAAGCTTCCTGACCCATGTTTTTTTTTGCTCTCTGTTAACTTCCCTGAAATTAAATCTTCGATGAGAATAAATAACCCCTCGAAAATCGAAATATCATATGATACCATTCTGGACGAAAATGTAAAGACCGTTTGAGTATTCATATGTATACCCCACCGTCCCTTACATTTCCGTCCGGAGTGGTACCAGGTACCGGTACCTGGTATGCCGCAGTACAGGCCACCTACGGTAGTACCTGGAAAGAAGCAGTAAAGTTGGTCCAGGATGAATTTTTTAGTTGACAGCGGGCACGTTCTACGCTATCTTCAGTGCACCGACTCCCGAATTTCTTATTTTCCTGTAAAGCTCAGTCAGCCCACCATTCTCAGTGCTCGTCTTCTATCATATCATGATGATATTTTTATATCATGATGATATTTTAATTGCGGGCGATCTGAAAATAAACCCTCAGTTAGTTGACTATACGTCGACGACTGATGTGATACCTTTTTCATAATCATAGGTGTCCAGCACTATTACTGCTGTACGTCAGCCGTGCGATAATCTCCCGATTTAGGCTCTAGTTTATTCGCAACTTAGCGAGCTGTAATTTGTTTCGTGTTTCGATTCGCGCACCCAGTGCAAGAGTGCAAGCCCATCGATCAGGACAACTGGTTTCGTTTCGACGCATTTTTTTAAAATTAATTTTAACCCCCCTGCAGATGGGCAAAAAAGAAGTCCCAAACCCCCTGCCTATACTAAATTCAAGTAATTTTTCCCCAAACATGGGTTTCCAGTCGTAAAGGCGGTAAGCTCAACACTCTTCCACGTATTATGTTTCGTGCGTTGATTTCACTCGGCTGCCGAAACAAAGACGCTAAGGTGTGGTATCGGCAACGAAAGCCACCGCGAGCTATGTTGTCATGCGGCTACATCGAGGACTGGCTGGGCCTGTCCGCGCTAATCTACTCGGTGGTTGGTTGGTCCTTCCCTATCGGAACGTTTAAGTGTTGAGACTCAAAAATGAGTCTCGCGTTTTCTCGCTCCCCCCCAAAGTGGTTCTTAGTGTATAGGATGCAGCTTACCCTTCATGCATCTCGCCGAACACCTCACGGCGCTTCGCGCTTTTGGTGCACGCGATGCCTGCCTGGTTGATGAAAACCCTACGTGCTCCGTCCCGGCATTGCAGGAATGCGAGGGTCCATGGTCATACGACTAAGGCTATGCATGCAATGAGTACAACCCCCCTACGCTCGGCTGTTGCTCGACAATACACGACAAACGCCGTGTGTAACGCACCCGGAGAACGTCAAAAAACACGTCGAAACGGCCATGATGCAATGCAGAATAGCTCAATCACCCATGGTTAGGGTTAGGGCTGTGCGCTCGTTGGACTTGTCGGCTAGGTACTTTAAATAATATTAGTTGGCTGGCCAAGCAAGCCAAACCAACCAACTTCAGTGTCTCTCGACACAATAAAACCATTGTTTACGATGATTAACCATAAACGCACCACCAATCAGATTTAAAGAAAAACGCAGCACTCCGCAATTTTAACCGCAAGGAAAAAAACTGTAACATCAAGCCAACTACTAATAGCAACTAGTCGGGGACTTATAACAATCCCCCAACCCACAACGCTACCCAAAGTGCTTGCTAAACTATTACGGGGGAACGTAGTTAATAGGACCTACGGTATACACAAAAAATATATATATTTATCTATTTTTACTACCAATATTTGGTCCTATTAACTACGTTCCCCCGTAATAATAATAACAAATAGTTGGCCAATTATACTCGTATAATAGTCAAGTAGTTAGCCAACTCATAGGCCTACCCGAGGTTTCTGCTTGCCTGGGAGGGTCTTGGTTCCGAGGTTTCCCTGCGCCTACCCCAGGCACCTTCGCCCAGCTAGAATATCATCCACGCGGCCATCGGACAGTACGCGAACGGTGGGAACGGCGGGAGCACGGCGTAAAGTTAACTATTTTATCGTAGTACTGCAGGAACTACCCCGTACGTGTTGTAACTAGTTTTGTCCCGAAAAGGTGGGTGAAATTTTCTAAAGGCGCTATTAATAGGTATATGCACTATTTTAGTACTGCAGAAAATATTTCACATTAAAAAAATGTCCCAAAAACGTGGGTTATCTTTTCTAAATGTGTGAGGTTACCGATTTTAGTACTGCAGAAAATATCCCTCACTACTTTCACGTGTTTTTCCATCCAGTACGTGGGGGAAGTTTTTTAAAGGCGCAAGGTCAACTCTGTTAGTACTGCAGAAATTATCCCAAAATTAAAGTGTTTTGTCCCAAAAATGTTCGTGGAGTGATGTATAAAGGCGTAAGGTTAACTCTGTTCGCACTGCAGAAAATATCCCACACTTAATTCAAGTGTTTTGTCCCAAGTACGTGGGTGAAGATTTCTAAAGGCGCAAGGTTAACTCCGTTTGTACTGCAGAAAATATTCCACACTTAATTCAAGTGTCTTGTCCCAAGTACGTCGGTGAAGTATTCTAAAGGCCGAAGGTTAACTATTTGTTTGTTGTTGTACTGCAGAAACCATCCTACACAAATAAATTTGAAGCATTTTCTCCCAAAAAAGTGGGTCAAGTTTCTTAAAGGAAAAAAAAATCCTACACTAATTCCAAGTGGCTTGTCCCCAAAATCGTGGGTGCGGTTTTAAAGGGGTTAAGACTACAGGTTACTGTAGGGCAGCCTGTCAAAAAATGACGATGCTGATCGTGGAAGATGGCCAAGATGCTCTCACCTTAACTAATTTCCCTGAACGCTATTAATAGTCCGTCGTCACAAAAACAAGCTAAACGAAAGCGTCACAATGGGAAAAAAATCAAGAAAAAACTGTTAATAACACGTGAACCGCATGTACTGTACCAATAAGCAAGGGAACGGTACTACGGGCTGCAGCATACACAGTTTTTAATAGTAGCTCCTCACGTGTTGAAAATGGGCAACCGGTTCTCTGTTTGCCGGCACCTCTCCAACCAAACGCCTCTATCCCCGTTCCCCTGCAGCATCCTTCGAACAGCGCCAATCCTCACCTTCCACGAAAGAGGAAGATAATTATAGGGGTTACGGTTGTCAAGACACGGAGGGGGAGGGGGGGGGGGGTACTCATTTCATGCAGAGCCTTAGTCTT
>JBBMKB010080421.1:0-12562 GCA_037833945.1 Alaria marginata
GGCTAGGCAAGAAAGGAGTACACCCCCCCCCCCCCTACCGTGACACGCACCAGCCCATCCGTTTTTCTCCGTGGCCGAGTTGAACACAACAGGCTGACCGCAAGCTGTCGTGGGTCTACTGCTTTTCAGATTCTTCCAAGAATATTTCATGGGTCGCGAGACACCGAATCGCGTCTTAAAGGAGCTCTATATATGCCTCAGCCAAGAACTAACTGGTGTGGAGTAAACAAAAAAGCGCAGTCCGGTGACCGAACATCATGGCCTAAGGTATAACACACTGGTATACTATTATTATTGCGAAACAAGAATGAATGTCGTTCCGACGATTTTGGGTTTATTGGTCCCCCGTCCCTCACAAGTTTGTTTTTTTCCCAAAAGAGCTGCCTCTGTCGTGGCACGCGTACCTCGGTCTTCTAACGCATCCCACCGGTTCCCTATCGCAGTACGCCTCTCACCTGTGCTGTCTGTGTGCACTTCGGGCTGCGAGAAGTAAACCCTCCAGAGAACGGCAGAAACAACGTGACCTGCGGGTTTGAGCGTCTCTTTCAAATTTCGATGAACCGGATGGGATGTATGGGGGGGCGGGGAGGGGGCTCGTGGCAAAACATTTTAACATTTTCCACCCCCGCTACAAGCACGCCTTCCAGGAGACACATTCTACGATACTGTTATTAACACCATTTTGTTTTCTGAACCTCCTCACTTGAGGAACTCTATACCTCACCTAAAACCTGATTTTGAGCAAACTGAACGTGCAACCCGATGAACAAACCCGCGGCCCATCTATAAAAAAGAAGAAAATTGCAAAAGTAGAATGATATTCTGACGATTTTGAGTTAAGGAGCCCCATCATCCTGAATATAAAAACGCCAAAAATGCTATACTAATAGTAAGTAATACTCTATCGTAGAACGCGTCAGGAACATGTTATGAATCGCCGTGCCCCTCACCTACATAATATGGTGTGGTAATCATTAAGCATGCGCGGGGCATATAATAAGCACACATACCAGTTTTCGTCCTCAACTTCACCCCCCCCCCCCCGCTAAGCACGCCTTCCAGCAACAATAATACACGTATCACCGTCCCTTAGATGTGTTTGATCGTGGAGGATCTCCGTCCCGGTAATATTTGTTGGGGCGCATTGTCGCTGAAATTTGATAGGTATGACATGGTAATATCTACGTAAATGGTACATGAGATAGCATATGAATGGTCATGTGTTTTATATTATGAACCGTGATTCTGGCTCCAAAAGGGACCCACGTTGTTCACTTCAGGTTTGACCTCGGTTTGGCTACCTTGGCGCGTTAATAAAATATAATACATCTGGTCTTCTTTCCCGCGTCACCCCAACCTCCTCGTGAGGCAGTTTACCCGTGCAACGTCTTACCCAACAAGATGCACATGCTTTATCGTGCAGTTTCCACGTATGTATATGCGCAGGTGGCCTTCGGCCGATGACCTGGGGGTGGAACGTTGAGGAATAGGATAAGCTAGGCCGGCAGATAAACGTAATAGATGTGGGGAAGGGAAAGTGGGAAATTGTCAAGGGAGAGCGGGAAATGGTTGGCAGAGAGTCATGGGAAACAAGATGATACTGCTTTACGGGAGGATATTCGATTTATATTGGAAATGCATCTACATTATATTAGTATTATTATGTTAGTCCTCCGACAATGTGCAGCATGCTCTTCAACGTTGATCACTCAAATCATTCCCGAAAGAAGAAAACCACGGATACAAAAGGAAACCTATGTTATATTGTCGGCGGGCAAACATATAATAAGAACAGTATGCGGAGCATGCAAGCACAGGGCTTGGGCAACACCCGTTCACACCGTGTAGCACTCTGCTGTCGTGGGGAGTTCACCATCATTTCCGCTTCCGTCGCAGCTTTTTTATCTCCTGGACTCCAGCATACGAACAACATCTACCTACTCTAAATGTATATATTCCAGGCCTGGACAACGTGTTTCCCTTCCTTTCTCCTTCGTCTAGTCCCAAGACGTCGCGCTGTTGAAGACGAGGAAATCCGGAGCCTGGGACGTACGTGTGTGGTGTGATAGAGGCACTGAAACACGCTTTGGGAGTCATCCGTAGGGGTTGCACTTTTTGGGCCAAAAGGTTCGGACCGGCTGAGCTCCTCGCGTGAGGAACTACAGTACCGGTTGGTATTATACTTTTAACGGGTGAGTCATCCCACGGTAGGGGTTGCACGTTTTGGGGTCAAAGGTTCCTGGCCGGTTGAGCTCACCTGAAGTGAAGAACTACCGGTTGATATAATCATTTAATGAGTGCATTTGTTTAAGGACAAGCGAATCGAAATATTGATCGGGTTGCGCGAACGAAAATCTTGGAAGTCATGTTCGGGTGAGATATTTCGCTCCTCATGTCACGAGCTCAGGGACTTTTTGCTGCACGCCTACCATGTGAAGACTCGGGTGTATTGGTTAGGGACTACAGTGCAGCGCATATAAATGTTGGCTGGGTTTCGTCAACAATGAACGTCTTTAAAGTTATGTTTCGGGTGGGATATTGAGCTCCTGGCGTTAGGAGCCCAGGAACAAAAGGGTGCACCCCTCCCGTGGGATGACTCCTGGCCAAAGTCGCATTGTTTTCTGATGCTCTTGACTTGAGGAGCTCTTTGCCTCACCAAAAAACTGGCTTTGAGCAAACTGAAAGGGCAATCCGATTGAACAAAACCCGTGTCCCATCTATACCTAAAAAGCATATGGCAAAAATAGAATGACGTTCCGACGAAATTGGGTTAAGGAGCCCCGTCATCCAGAAAGTAAAAACGCCAAAAAGTGCTATCTCTCTCGTAGAACGCGTCCAAAACACTTTTGAGTGACGGGGAGCTTCTCGACGGGGGAACCTACCCTATGAGACATGCCACGGTAGGGGTGCAGCAGAGGCTTCTGAGCTTCTAACTCGAGGAGGCCAGTGTCTCACCCGAAGCATGGCTTTGAAGGCATTCGTTTGCGTAGCCGGACCAACTTATCTATGCGCTATTACTGGGGACCATAGTAAATAGGACCATATATTGTTACTAAAAAAGGGTAAATATATAGTTTTTCGTGTGTACCGTGGATCCTATTTACCATGGTCCCCCGTAATAGTCCTAAACAAAACATTTATAGTTGAAGTTTGTTTACTCACGAATAATGTATCGCTTTCCACCCCTGCTGATTGCGGTTTTTTCACTCCGGAGAGATTCGAACCCGCGACATATTAACCGTCAGAAGGTTTACGAGGTTACCAACTGAGCCACTGGGGACGCTATGCAAAAATACAATACTGTGTATTCTGATCTGATGTTTGGCTAGGCAATGGATAATATACGCCCTTGTTATTGTAGAAAAGCCCGGCCTCAGGCCCCGAGAGGCGAGTGAGCCCGATGAAAGTTTCCATCATACTCCCTACAGTATACATGGAAACCCCCCTCCACGGCGTTACGCAATAGTAGCAACACCGTATGTGTGTCATGTGCTTCTTACAGAGAACCTGATGTAACGACGCGACAGACGATAAGATCCTCTCCTTGGACGTGTCGATTGCTGCTCAAGAGAGAGAGAGAAGTCCCCATAAGCCCTGTGGTGTTGGTACACAACCATTCCCGACATAGGTGGAAACCTCCCTCCCGCATGTTACACAATTTATCAACAATAACTCCTGGTTGTCATGGACTTCCTACAGATAATATGACACCGGTAAAAAACCCAAACATCTGGCGGCCTCGTCTTCTCTATGTAACGTAATGTTTGTTCAAAAGCGAAAAAGTCCCCTTAATCCCGTTGATTTGCTTCGAAATCCTTCCCGACATAGATGAGAACCCCATTCCAGGTACATACATCCACAACAACACCAATAACGCATGTTTGTCATGTACTTCCTACATACAAACTCGTCAACAACCTAGACAAATGATGGCCTCCTCTGCCTTGGGCGTAATGTTCGCTTGAGATCACGAGGTCCCCTTTTCCATGTTGTTTTGGCATACTTCGTCCAATTCTTCCCCAAAATAAGTGGAAACCCCTCTCCGGGGTGCTTCACAAAAAAAGCAACAACGCATGTTTGTCATGCACGCTTTACAGACAGCATGACCAACAAACCGGATAAAAGATGGCCTCCTTGAGCAGAAAGGTCTGTTCAAGGGCAAATTTTCCCCTTAACCCTGTTACGCTGGTTTACACTCCCTCCCGGAAAGGTATACGTCGAAACCCCTCCATTATGTTTTATAACACCTCATGTTTGCGTGTTTGCCCTGTGCATTTACGGCAGACAACGAGATCAGTAGCACCGCCTTCAATGGACAGAAATATTCGCCCCAAGAGCGAGGAGTTCCCCTATCACCCTGTAACACCGGCTTATAACACCGGCTTACTGCCATTGTTCCCACGGTAGGGGTGCAGCAATAAGTTCCTGGGCTTCTGACATGAGGAGATCATCAATCAATATCTCATTCGAAACGTGACTCCCAATGTGTGTTCGCGCAACCCGATGAACATGTCTTTCCGCAAGTCCTAAAACAAATGCCCTCGTAAAATGAGCATGCCAACCGGTAGTTCCTCACTTCAGGAGCTCAACCGGCCAGGAAAGTTTGACCCCAAAAAGTGCAACCCCTACCGTGGGATGACCCTTAAGTTTCATACGATAAAACTGCATGTTTGCGCGTTTGCCCTGAACGTTTCCTTCCCACAAGACGTGTTCTACGATAGAGGTAGCACTTTTTGGCGTTTTTACTTTCTGGGTGACGGGGCTCCTTAACCCAAAATCGTCCGAATGTCGTTCTATTTTTGCAATATGTTTTTTTTGTATAGATGGGCCACGGGTTTGTTCATCCGATTGCAGTTTCAGGTTTGCTTACAATCAGTTTTTCGGTGAGGTATAGAGCTCCTCAAGTTAGGAGCTTCAGAAAAAAAATGGTGAGCCTCTATCGTAGAATGTGTCACAACACGATGATAAAACCCAGACAAAAAATAGCATTTCATCGCATTGCCACGGTACTATTAAGAAATAACCCCATTTATTTTCGGAGACCCCTCACTTGAGAAATACGTTTTTTTTTACACCTCTGCCAAAACCTGATTTGAGGGAAAATATAAGTGCTACACCAGATGAACAACCCTATGGCCTGCAGTTGTCGTAGGTATAAAACGAAAACAATGCGGAAACAAAAAAAAAACTAAATTCCGACGATTTTGGGTTAACGAGCGCCCCGCCCCGTCTTTCAGAAACGGTTTGAGCCAAAAAGTGATATACTAATACCTAGTATAATCGTAGCACGCGTCTTTCCTTGTACTCAAACGTGTAGTCGAGAGCGCGAGGAGTCCCCTTAATCCTGTTACGTTTGGATGATAAATCCCCCCCACAATAAATGGAAACCCCTCCACTACACGATGAACACAGTACCGCAGGTTTGCATGTTTGCCCCGTATGTTTCCTGCGCACAACCTGATACAAGACCCAGACAAAGGATAGTCCCCTTGGACATAAACGTTTGTTCCAAAGCAAGAAGTCCCATTAACCCTGAGTTATGTTTAATTATAATCCTTCCCAGTATACATTGAAACCCGTCCGTCATATTTTCATACCACCGCGTATTTGCATGTTGTCCATGTACGCTCCGTGCAGACAACCTGGTCAAATACCCCTTGACAACGGATGTCCTCTTTGGGCAGAATAGTGTGTTCAATACAGCGAGAAGTTCCCCTCAGCCTTGTTGGGGTGATTACAACTCCCCACCAGACTAAGAGGAAGCCCCTCCTTCAGTAAAGATTGACACAATTCGCATGTTTGCCCCGTATTTCTTTCGTACGGACAAGAGGACAAAATGTAATGCCCCAGACAAAGAATAGCCTCCTTGGAAATACAATGTATTCTAGATGGCGAGAAGAGAACTTCACGCTACTACCGCCGCAAAACAACTTCCCCATTATTACGGGGGAACGTAGTTAATAGGACCAAATATTGGTAATAAAAAATATATAAATATATAGTTTTTTTTGTTTACCGTAGGTCCTATAAACTACGTTCCCCTGAAATAGCTCGAAATAGTAGTTAGTCCACCAAAACGTGGACGCAGTTCGGAAGAGGTTACCTCGGCTATGTCGGCGACTAGAGAGCGCCGCGGTCGTAGTCTCAATTCGTCGGTAGTTCCTAGAGATCCCCCTCGCCCCCCCCAAGGGTTCACCCGGCTTAAAGATCTCGATTCGTATTTGGGATCTCTCAATTGTTTAAGGGTCCCTTCCCTTACATAAGAGCTTCCTCAAAATTTAAAGTGCGCCGTCCGATGCGTAAGGGGTCCCTCCATGGTTTAACTTCGCCCCCCAAGCGCAACCCCCACTCCCACCCTCGCCTTCCCCTGCCTCCGCTTGTATCGCACCACCCTCCCCACCCTCCGCAATTCCCACCCCCACCTTCACGACCCCCACCCCCATTACACTCGCCCCCGCCCACCCCAGCACAACACATGACGGCGTATTGACTAGGAAATCAGTGGCCTTGATACAGCCATATTTCTCGCTTGGCTTGTGCCGCTTCCTCTGCTGCACTCCCTGCTTGTGTCGCGTGGTACCGTTAGACTCGCTCTCCCCCGGAATATGTTTTCTGCTGGTGCGCTACCGGCGCTGCTGGTGCTGCTGGTGTTACCTCTCCCGTCAGCACACCACCCATCCACCCCTCTCTTTGCCGCAGTTCCCACCGCCGAAGTCCATAGCCTCCACCTCTCTACCTCCCTCGCCCCCAGCACTACTAATAAAGTCGAAGAGAGCATTGACCAGCGTTTGTGGCCGTTTTGCACGGGATCCTTGCTTTCGCTGATTCGGTTGCATATCTCCTGCTTGTGCGGGGTACCGCTACAATCATTCTGGTGCTGCTGGCGCTGCTGGCGCTGCTGGTGGCGCTGGTGCTGCTGGCGCTGCTATCTCTCCCGTTAACGGTCACCCCCTTCAACGTAGCCCGCACCCCCACCCCCACCCCCATCTCCACCCCCACCCCCTCCGCCCTCAACACTAAACTTGACGGAGTATCGGCAAGCGCTTGTGGCTTTGGCTCCGGAACCTTGCTTCCGCTGCTGCTTCTGCTGCATCTCCTGCTTGTGTAAGATACCGTCGGGGTCGTTCCCCGGGAGGCGTTCTTTGCTGGTGCTGCCGGTGCTGCTGCTGCTACCGGTGCTGCTGCAGATGGACCCCATCTTGTTGATGCGAAATTGACCGGGTGTCGCCGGAGGTCGCGGTCGCTCTGCGGAAAGAGAGACCAGCGTGCGCGCGCGGGGTTGAGTTGAGGTCGAGGTGTCGTGTGTGGCGAGCGATATGACGCCGCTGACGGGTCCTACGATAGAGGTAGCACTTTTCTTCTTTTTTTGTTCCTGAATGACGGAGCTCCTTAACCCAAAATCGTCGGAAACTCGTTGTTTTTTTCTGTCCGATGTGTTTGTACACCTAGTCCGCATGGGTTTTTCCATCGGGTTGCACTTTCAGTTCACTCAAAAATCAGTTGGTGGGTGGGGTTTAGAGCGCCCTAAAGTGAGGATCCCCAGAAAAAAGCAATGGTTGATGCACCTCTATCGTAACATGTGCCTCTTTAACCAAGGCGCTACGCAATGTCGTTGGACTACCGTTTTGTGTTATTTACACTCTTTTTGTTTTACCTAGGTCACAAGGGAGTCTTCCTCGAAAAATAAAGCTTCCATATTTTTATGAACGCCACAATTGTGGAGCCTCGGGATGATTTGGATGCAGTCCTAGACCCTTCGCGACACCTTCTCTCAGGTAGAGGTTCACCATTTTCTCTAAGGGTGTTGATGACATGAGGAGGTCTCTTGTCCCCACCCAACAAACAGACTTCGAGAAAATTGAAAGTGCAACCCGATGGACCATATCATGGCCTAGGTATACAAAACGTTCGTATTGCTAAGGAGCACCGTTTATCAGAAACTAAATAACCAAAAAGTGCTACCCCTATCTTAGAACGCGTCCAGCCTTCGTCCGGACACATTCTAGGACCTAGCCAATCGGATCGAGCCAACACTAGAGTCATCCCACGGTAGGGGTGCAGCAATAAGTCCTTGAGCTCCTGACGTGAGGAGCGAAATATCTCACCCGAAACATGACTTCCACGATTTTCGTTCGCGCAACCCGATCAACACATGTCTATCCGCTAGTCCTAAACCAAGTGCACTCGTAAAATGATCATATCAACCGGTAGTTCTTCACTGAGGAGCTTAACCGGTCAGGAACGTTTGACCCCAAAAAGTGCAACCCCTACCGTGGGATGACTCACTATTTCTCAAAGTCGAGGTTTGGGTGGCGCTCGGAGCTCCTCAAGGGAGGGAGGGAGTTTCAGCCAAATTAACGTGTTCGTCTACCGTAGCATGTCCTTTGCACCTGGGCTGATTCAGCATCATTTTTAGGTCCTTTCGAAAAGGCACTTAGCACCCCCAAAAACGAGTCGGGTCAACACTGGGAGTGGGATTGTGAGTTTATGACGCTTAACTGCTGTAATATGTTATAAGGCTTTATTTGGGTAGGCAATTGGTTAACCTTTTCCAAGTGGTCAAACGGACTATTACCCCACTAATTGCTTAACAAACAGCACCGTCGGCAGATCATGGGTGTCGGGATCGTGCGTTCGACGAACCGCGTGGACATTGACATGTACGCCCGTATACCCGGCCGACTTGCCATCCCGCCGGTCCAGGGGGGGGCAGTGTGACAAGGCTTCGTTTGGTTATGCACTTGTTTAACCTTTTGCAAGTGGTCAAACGGACTATTACGGGGGACCATAGTAAAAAGGACCTACGGCACCCACAAAAAACAATTTTGACAAACAACATATGTTCCTGTTTACTATGGACCCCCGTAGTATTCCCTTAACAACTGCCAAAAAGATTGAATTGTCACTTACGACGAGCGCTATGATAGACGCGAACTCCTTAACCCAAAATCGTCGGAATGTCATTCCTGTTTTTTCCAGTTTTCCAGCATTCGTTCACGGAGTATACCTAGCCCACGGGCTTGGTCACAGAGTCACCCTACGGTAGGTGTTTTTCACTTGTTGGGGTGAAACGTTCCCGACCGGTTGGCCTCCTGAAGTGAGGAACTACCGGTTAGTACAATCATACTTATACCAGTGCATTTGTTTGAAGACTACCGGACATAAACGCTAATCGGGTTGCGCGAACGAAAATCTACGACGAGTCATGTTTCAGGTGAGACATTGAGCCCCTGATGCCAGGAGCCCACAAACGTATTGTTGCACCCCGACTCTACCGTGGGATGGCTCCACACAGTAAGGTTTTGGGCGAGGCTTCGAGCTCAACTCAAGCGAGGAATCTTATAAAAACGACGGTGCCCCTTTATCGTACCATATTTCGTACGCGTGCGTGTGATTTATATACATACGTGCACAACGTAAGGCGTTCACGTAGCAGTCCATAATTAAATGGCAAAAACATAGATAGGTGGTACTCCTACATCGGGAAAACTTGTGAAATTTTGGAGGAGCACTGATGCAGGTAAAATCTCTCAATCACCCTACGGCCAGCACGATGTATTTATTGCACTCCTGATGCGTATACAGGTAGCACTTTTCGACATTATGTTTTCTGAAAGACAGGGCTCCTTAACCAAAAATGGTCGGTTCCGAATGCCATTCTTCTTTTGCCCTATGAATATTTATATGCCTAGGCCATGGGTTGTAGTCAGCTGGTCGTGCTTTCAGTTTACTCTAAATGACTTACTAATAGTATAGAGGTCCTCAAGTGAAGAACCTAATGGTGTTATTAATAGTCACGTAGCAAACATAAATAGACTGAATCTTACCTGCCTTGTGCAAGGGAAAATGTCCGTTACAAGGGGGTGAAATTCTATGACATGTCAGAGCATCATGCCAACCGTCTTTGCGGTTGATCTTAAGTATATATACCAGGGTGATACTTCGTGATAGCTGGCACCCATTCTCACGTCGAGCCGATGAAACTTACCAGGTGCCAGAATCCCCGCCCGACCCCTCGAGATACTTCATGACCACACAAGAGTCATCCCACGGTAGGGGTTGCACGTTTTGGGTTCAAACGTTCCTTACCGGTTGTGCTCCTGAAGTGAGGAACTACCGGTTGGTATTATCATTTTACGAGTGCATTTATTTTAGGATTAGTGGATAGACATGTATGTGTTGATCGGGTTGCGCGAACGAAAATCTTGGAAGTCATGTTTCGGGTGAGATATTGAGCTCCTCATGCCAGGAGCTCAGGGGCTTATTGCTGCGCCCTCACTGTGGGATGACTCACAAATATGAGGATACGGCTATAGAACGTCGATACTGCCTGGTGGCTCTTAGAGCGATACTTTGTGACAGGTGGTATGTCCTTCCTCAAGCCGAGCCGACGTAATATAACAGGTGGCAGAATCACAAACCGACCCCTCGTGATACTTCATGACCACACAACTATGTTTCGACTGTTACGGGGGACCATAGTAAATAGGACCTACGGTACACACAAAAACCTATACATTTACCTATTTTTACTAACAATATTTGGTCCTGTTTAGTATGATCCCCCGTAATAGAACGTCGATACTGCATGACGATGGCCCTTTGGCGTGCTAATAATTCCAGCCTATGGACCCTCCGCGAGCGGGGAGGACGAGCCGACTCTGACGCATTTTACCATAATAGAGGTAGCAATTTTTGGCGTTTGACGCGTTCTACAATAGAGGTAGCACTTCTTGGCGTTTTTCTTTCTGAATAACGGAGCTACTTCACCTAAAACGATCGGAATGTCATCCAATTTTTTCCATAATATGATATGCTTTTTGTTTTATAGATGGGCCACGGGTTTGTTGATCAGATTGCAGGTTCAGTTTGCCCAAAATTTGTATTTCGGTGAGGCGTAGAGCTCCTCGAGTGGAGAGCTTCAGAAAAAAAAGACTGCACCTCTTTCGTAGAATGCGTCGTTTTTCTTTTCTGGATGACGGGGCTCCTAAACCCAAAACCGTCGGAATGTCATTCCATTTTAGCGACACACCTTTCTACGATTGATGTAGCACTTTTTATCATTTTTATTTTCTTGATGACGGGGCTCCCGAACCCAAAGTCGTCGGAGTGTCATTCTCTTTTGGGAATATCCCTTTTTGCGCATAGATGAGTCACGGGTGTTTTCCTCACATTGCACCTTCAGTTTGCAAAAAAACCTTTTTTTTCGGTGAGGGTATAGAGCTCCTCAAGTGTGGAGAGGATGAGAAAAATACTGGTGAACCTCTATCGCGTAGAAAGGTCCTCAGGTGATGTCCTGTAGTCGAAATACCACGATGACTGCCACCTGCACTATACTATTATGGACGAATACTGCCATATGACACATTCTACGATAATAGAGGTTCACCATTTGCTTTCTAAAGCTCCTCATTTAAGGAGCTTTATACCCTCACCGAAAAATTGATTCGAGCAAAGCGAAAGTGCCATTCGATGAACAAACCGGTGGCCCATCCACACAAAGAAAGCATATATATTGCAAAACTAGAATGTAATTCCTATAAACGATTTCGGATTAAGGAGCCCCGTCATCCAGAAAATAAAAACGCCAAAATTGATACCTCTATCGTAGAACGCGTCATATATTATTTCTGGCGGCCTGTTCGGCCACATTCGAGCCGGTATTTTCGTTGTATGTATCTAAAGCGTACGACACGTTCGCCAGCGTTGCCATGAAACCCAAGGCGATGCGGTGTATACGACCCTACGGAATAACAATACACATCACCAGGGTTTTTGTACGGAGAAGGTTGCTCATAGAGCCATCATTTTCAGCCGCATGATGTATTTTATTATTACGAGGGGCCATAGTAATAGTAAATAGGACCTACCTACGGGATAGTCTACACAAAAACCTTTATGTTTCCTTACTTTTTTTACTAAAACTACTTGGTCCTATTTACTATGGTCCCCCGCAATAGTGCGTCGGGGATGTTTCGTTTCACCCCCCGTAGTTGGTACATGCTTACCACTTTCACGATCATACTACGGTAGAGAGGGGTCCCGTTCTAGGGCCTTTTTTCAATATGGGACGCATTCTACGATAAGAATAGAGGTAGCACTTTTTGGCTGAAATATTTTCTGAAGGACGGGGTTTCTTAACCCAAAATCGTCGGAATGTCGTTTTTTTGGTTTGCAATGTTTATGATTTCTACACCTAGACCATGGCTTTTGATCATCGGGTTGCACCTGCACTTTCAGTTTGCTCAAAATCAGTTTCTGGTTGGTGTATATACTAGGGCTGTGTATCGGTACCGATATTTTTCGATATATCGGTCGATCCGATATATATTTCATATCGGGAAGTCGAGCCGATACTTTTGCCGATATTTTACGGGATGGGTTTTCTACAGGGTAGGAAGGCATAAATAGCAGGAAAACAGGGGATATACAACTCAAAGAACAACAACAGTAGTATTAGCAGACAACAAGCACACGCACGTCAGTAGCACCCAATAAGCGCCGAGGGGTCCTCCGTAACGTATGGGGTGCGGCAGAGAAGTGGGGGACGTCAGCCCGTAAA
>JBBMKB010080432.1:0-12560 GCA_037833945.1 Alaria marginata
AGTAGTAGTAGTAGTCGGAGTTGTAGTAGTAGTTGTAGTAGGAGTAGTAGGCGTAGTTAGTAGTAGTCGTAGTAGTCGTGGTAGTAGTAGTAGTAGTAGTAGTAGTAGTAGTAGTAGTAGTTGTAGTAGTCGTAGTTGTAGTCGTAGTAGTAGTAGTAGTAGTAGTAGTATAATACCGTACCGTAACATTTGTTCACGTCACCTCTTGGACTCTCCATATCACCCGACGCACGCGCTGATTCCAAAACAGTGTGATTGCCCGATTGCGGCGTACAAAAGGGTCCCTTGATCACCTTCCGATTTTCAAGTTCGTGGTATTTGTAGTTGGTTTCACACAACACACCGCTTCTATCGGCTGCTGTTTCCGCTGAACATGGTCAGACCTCACACTTCGTAGCTCGACGAGTTCAGTAATGTCGTCCTTGACATGGAAATGCTAGGTATGTTCGGACAATAACGCGCAGCCCCCTATCTGAAACCCCAATTCTACACTGGAGCGGAATGCCTGAGTGTTGATATGCTTTACCATAATATGTCCGCATGTTTCGCGATCATAGGACATATTGGCATGATTCACTAGATGGCGCGAATCAAATTAATCCCTCTTGTGCATGTTATTGCCCCGTGTGTCGCAGGTGCCGTACTAGTGTATTATTCCGAGATCTACATAAATGGCAGCACTAAGTTCAAGAACAACTGGACCGGTGATTTAGGAGGTGAGGAAGCTTACACCGGATTATATAATTCGTGTAGATCTAGGAGCTATATCGACACTCCTTTGAAACCGCCCCCAGCAGTAATACCTTCGCAGGGCGTGGCCCGTGAGCATGATAAACGGACCACATGGTAATAACTCTACTTTCGCTTGATCGCCGATTGTTAGTTAGACCCTTTCAAGGTCGGCCCCCACCCGCCGACCGCCCGGATACCTGCGATATATACCCTGGATGTTGCAGGACGTCTCACGCAGTTTTTCTTCGGTTCGGTACAGGGGGCAACTCTGTCATTGAACTGTCGGCTTGTATGACCGCAGGCTCCAGCCCGCAGGTTCGCGAGCATACCGCGATCATAGCATTAGCCATTGTCTCGCCTGTTCTTAATCTACGAGAGGAGCAATTGCTGGTGGTCACCGGCGTTGGCCGTTTTGCTCACGGCGCTCAAAAAAGGCGGGTGGCTCCGGTTGATCGGCAGTCGGAGAACACACACCGGAAGAAGCAACCGCAAAAATGAAGTACCTGTGGCGAGGCTCTGCTTCCATATGCTGAACTGGCCGAAACGTACAGAGCCGTGGATTTAGGAGAAACCCGTCATCTATTTCCCCGTCGAGACTTTGCGCACGACCGCCAAGCACCAAGAGGGTGGGTGCGCCCCATAATCTGACGCAGCCGAGTCCGGGGTGCATTCCACTAAAGAATACACGCTGGAAGGCCGGAAAGATCTGCAAAATAGGAAAACGTTATCTGCTCATAAGGACTATCAGGTTTATGTTTGGTGCAAGTTGTAGATCTGAATGTCGCGATCAAAGAGGCAAGGTCGCTCTCAAACTTGAATTCACCATTATCTACGTTCGTTGTCATTTTCGAATGTGGTATCAATGACGAAGGTTTCTATGTTACCGACCCCCGTGTTCGTACTGCCGCCTCTTGGACTCAATTTCCAATACCGTTGTTGGGCATTCGTTGCCAAACTACACTACGTGTTTGTCTCGGGCATGTCCCATTGGTGTATATTCATCACGCACGGGCGCCCCTGGCCTGCTTCGACCTATTGAATATGAAACCCCACCCCTCGAGTAGCAACATCCATCGGGTTTCTTACTGTCCATGCCGGATTTGGAGACATAATCGTTTCCGTGTGTTTCCTGTATACAGGACAACTACAAACCACACCAATACTGACTACTGAACTGTCGGTGGACCTTCTTCACGTGCACCGAACCGACTTAACCTCGGCGTTGATAACGTGTATATCGTGCGCTCTATATGAGTGTCACTACTCAAGACCTGTTGCACCGGCTGATCCTGAACGTAGTTTGAGTGAACACGACGAGTTCTTCCCCAGACTAGTTTGCACCGCCCATGCGGCACCGCCGTAGTGTACGCCTTAAACCAAGGTGAGAACGCTAGAAGACACGTGCTAGGCCCCTAACCTGATTCAACTTGTGGGTGTACCTTCGAGGTCTACACCGGTAACCACCAGCACCGGTAATGACGTCAATATCTTGAATACTAGGTGAGGCCTTATTTACGCACTCGTCCTCAAAATTGAACCATTCCTCAAGCCTTTGGCATATCACGACGGCCAAGCCGAACGACAACGCACAGGTACGCCCTCTGATCCCGTTCACCAAACTTCCCCGCGTATATGCGCTCAAACGACACTCCTCGTACGACTCTTGTGAGCAGTTGTCGACTTTGTACGGCATACACGGCAACCTCCACAACGACGAAACCTTCAGTTCCTACGCCTGAGCATGGCAATTCTTCATGTACACGCCATATCTACATGTACGATTTACAATCACAGCACGGCCTTATAGTTCAACCCCATACACGACAGATGGTTTCGACTACAAGGCCGTGTTCCTGCGCCCCGTCCGTCCGTCAACCTACACATACTCCCATGGTGCCAGATTTGGCTGGAAGAGAGGGAAACGCAAACTTGATTTTGTCCCTCGAACCCTATTTACCCCATTTACCCTATTTACGCTATTAACCCTATTAACCCTGTAGACACTATTAACCCTATAGACACTATCAGGTCTATTAACCCTATAAACCCTATAAAGCGTGTAGACACTATTAGGCCTACTTACCCTATTAACCCTAATAACCCTTTGTATAGTATAAAGCCGACGTCAACTTGTGACAGGTGGTACATTATATCTCCAACTAACCATTAAACGCCACCGTACGGGAACCGTGGTAAGAAATCGCTACCGTTCCCAACTTCTGCAGCGTCGCCCTGTCCGCACGTCCCGTCGGCCCCATACAAACCGGCCATCACAGACGTGACCCACGGGCGCGGTGAAAAAAGTCAAAAACGCTCAGCACGGACCTTAATGGCCCCCTTCGTCCTATCCTCTTACGTGTTCAACATGTGTGGGGTGCCTAGTGTTGTTCGTAGTCCTCTTCACCAAATCTTGGTGCAGTTGCTGGTCAAGACAAGGCCACCGACTGCGAACTCAGCTCCCTTCCACACAAACTCAATACCCCCATCCTGACCACCAAGCCTTTCTGTGTTGGCGTGGTAGCTACGGTGGTTGCCCTTGTTCGTGAGTCCTCGATGCTCGGGAAACAAAGGTGTTGGTGTGTCGGTATAAGTAAGATTGGTTCATACGCCTGCTACGGTGTGGGTCGCACTTGCACTTACTACGCTGTCGGAGGTTCCATATTTGAGGAGTTGTCTACCTATAACCCTGGCCTTGGCACCCCGACGAACGATTCCCCGACTTTTCAGAATGCCCACAACGACATGCAAGGGGAGAAGAGTATTTAAATTACCTTTTTTCACCAACAAGAGTCACAGGTTCCTTAGTTGAGAGTCCTAGCTAGCCAATAAAACGATGTTCAAAGCGTTCTGCCTATCTTTAGGTACCCGTCCTTTTTGCTGCCCGCAGTACTTTAGTTATATTCCTCAACACGATAATAGGCTTGTACAGATGTGGCATTCCCGCTGTGAGTACACCCTCAACGTTTCGGAGATAACGGTTAAGGCCCCACACTCGGCGTGTCCAGGGCACTTGTCCCTCGGCTATTCCTTTGTATCGCTCCTGATTCGTTCAGGATATTCTTCAAGTAAGACCCCTATATTTGGCTCAACTACGTACGTCTATCGAGTCAAAGGGGTTCCCGATATATCACTTTTCCAACTTGCACCGACCTTGTGACACCCTCCTGTCTATCATGCATTCGATAGTGTAAACACATACCCCGGTGATTCCCGCCCTGCCTTGCCGCCTGTCGCTCTATCGTGCTGTAGAACCTCGACCCTTAGAAAGAGTCACTACACAAGCGGCAAAACGAACTCGGTTAAGTATTGTACGCGCATTAGCACTGGCATTGGCAGCGCAATTTCTCTCTCCAACACAATAGCGTTCCAACCCCTGTCAACGGGTACGCCCCCCCCCTTCGGTATAGCCTCGCAAAAGCAGCCCCATATGTGTACAAGATACATCAAGTATACCGCGCCTCGCACAGTTTCAACGTTGTAACAAGAAGCCCGGGGAAGAATTGCCCGGTTGCCGGAAGTAACGCTTGACATAAACACAGGAAACCCCGCCGGCTCGGTCCGCGCATAAGCTAAGGTAATGGGCACCGTCTATAGGTTTTATGTTGGCGGCGCAGAGGCCCTGGCGCAAGGGCCTACCATTCTCTCACCATGTGCACCGCCATGGAATCGTTTATACGCTTCGTCATCAACATGTTTTATGGTTTGGCGTTTGGTTGAGGTCCCGCGGCGCGTGTGCTAGTGGCCTAAACCGAGCAGTCAATAATATGCTACCCATCCCGTACCGTAGCCAAGGTCTGCGGCTGGAAAACAACACTTGTACCGAGTCACCTGCGAAGTAATGCCCGTAGTTCATAGGGGAGGAATCGACCGCAGTCCCTTATCGAAGAACAGTTGCCACAGCATTCCTTGACTCCAATGCGATTTGCTCACACATGCTCGCAGGGGCTGTGTATGCCGAGGGTTCAGAAGTGTACATGGATGGCAGCACTGTTTTCACCAACAACTTGGCCGGTGTCGCTGGAGGTAAGGAGTGTCCCACTACGTTACCAGATACACGTGACCGAATGCCGGCGTGATTTAATTTCCTCAGGGCGCGTGCTAGGATTGAACAGTCTGTTTGTGGCCAACATGTTTCTGACTGGCGAGGCCCCGTACTTGAAAAATAACCCAATATCGTCGAACATTCATTTTTGTTTTTACAGTAGGATGTGTGCGATTTCCAATCTCTGTTGGGCTGGAAAAAGAGGAAGAATAGTATTTAAACCGACGAATGTCAGAAGTCAAGGCCAACAATTCCAAGATAACGTTAGGTTAGACTATGATAAGAAGGTATATTACTACGCTAACTCTTTGACAAGTTTTTCCTGCCTTGGCTTTGGCTTTGCTTTGGGTTGTGACGTTCGACGGTTTCAATGGTATCAATAGTCTACATGCTTTACTACCCAACTCCTACCCTACCAAAGCGGGAAATCTGTAAACACACTAATGTCATTCGAACTTTACAGGACCATGGGATTGCTTGGTTAATCATCGGGTTGCACTTTCACTAAATTTTCCGAAGCCGGTGGTTGCATCAGGTAGACACCCACTCAAGGGGGGGATCTCAGACAATTTAGATACTACCAGGTATAAATCCTCTAACTATGACGTGTGCTACGATAGAGGTGACACTATGACAGCGGGCGCGTGCTAGGATAGAGGCATTAACAGCAGGCTTTTGCTACAACATCTTCGGATTGACGGGGCTCCTTAACCTCAAATCGTCGGAAGGTTGCTCTTGGTTTGCAAATGCTTTTTTGTATACCTAGGCCATCCACGTGTTCACCCGTTTGAAGTTATGTTTTCATCGAAATCGGTTTTCGAGTGAGATGTAACACCCCTTGAGTGATGGATCATATCTCAAAATAAAGCTAGTGTTACAGTGTTATACTGATTACAGTACCGTAGCATGTGCCTAAGGGGCTCCGGAAATTGGGGTCTACCCTACATACTCGTCGTACCTAATGTGTTTCACTGTTGAGGTCGTTGGCCATGGGAGCGTTCATGGGGTTGCGCTTCCCTTGTCTCTCTAAATCAGTTTTTTGGGTCATGTGTAGAGCTCTTCATGTAAGGAGCCCCAGAGAAATAGGATTTACCACTTTCTCAGCATGCGTCTTGCTAACGTGTGGGTGTTAGCACTAGGACGGACCGGATGGGTCTAGCGGCGGCATAGCTGACAGGATCACGAACGCATCGAAGTCCAAAGCACGGCCCGGAAAGCGAGCAGGCGCCTGCCTGCCATTGTGGTGACTGTTCGTGCGCCACATAGTTGTCGGTTTATGGTTCCCGTGGTGAGCGCCTCCGCTTTCGGAAATACAACAATCACGTTACTGATGTCAGTGTGTTGGAGTCGTTGCTGCTCCTACAGTTGTTCGTTGCATTTGATCGACCTGCGGGCCCAAGACAGGCTCCAATGTTCCTATGAAGATAAGGAACTAAAGGAATATAAGGTGAACAAGCATTGGCCAAAGTGGAATCTCGCCTAGCATTGCTATATCAAACTTTACAAATGTAGTCGTGCGTATGGTATATTTAAGGCTGTCGTATGTGCAACTTGAAGTAAGAAACGGTTTACATAAAGAGAGGATCAGACGTGAAAAAGCAGATTCGGAAGAAACGAGCATGTTGGAAAGCATGCGCAGAGCAGTGTCTCTGACGCTTAGGGCCGCCGCAGGCCTCTTCGTAGCCGATCGGCAACGGCCATTATTGAGTTCACAATCGAACACTATTAATAGCTGGTGCCCGCCTTTCACTCTTCGTGCCGTACACGATGATAGGTCTGCACGTTTGATGTTGTATCTTCACCTGCATGTACACCGCTGGCGTTTCAGGTGGTCGGGGGGTAAAAGCGCCACATTCTACGTATTCGTGGTTGCGGCACCCTAGCATCTCGCTCCACCGATTCTATTTAGTAGAACGGACGCTTGACGTCTAAACGTTATCGAGCTTTTGGCTCGCTCCCGTTCATCAGATGTTTCGTCCAAAAAGTATGCACCGCAGTTCTCCCCGCTGGGCTCTCACGTCAGTCTCTGTACCCCCCCCTTCAGAACTGCAACCCTTGAAATGAACCACTGTGTCAACGTAGAGATGGTCTCGATATAGGCTAGTATGGGCAAGAGCAGGGGAATCGAACCCGCTTGGTGACCCCTGTTTAGGAATACGCGCGGTGTCGTAGCCTCGTGTGTCCAAGCCGAGATGTTTGTATACAAGATCACACGAACCTGTTTTGGCCGAGTCTCAACCAGTGTCAGATGTACCACATCCGGTTCATAAACCATGCGCCGATCGAATGCTAGTAATAGTAACGGCGCTCGGTGTTTTCTCAGGCTCGCACGCGTGTCCGATGCAGCAGAGCAACGTTCATAGTAGCTTGTCTCGATGAACACAACACTTAAACAACAAGTTACGGTTGGTTACGTACGTATAGGTACATAGTTACAGTTTTAGAGGGGGTATTACGACGTCGTGTGGTATTACGTACGAGAGTTCTGACGGAGGAAGTCCTACACTACTGCAATACTTCGTATTATATGCTTAGAGGAGGTGTGGTGTCTATGACAACGAGCAGTTGTTGCTGAGGTTTGCAGCGTTGGCCCATACGCTCACTCCACCTTTTCACCTCGCCTTCCCCTTCCATGCTTCTGGGACGAAATCATAAAGACATCATAAACTAGGTTCTGCACAATATGTACTGCAAGTCCTTGCTCTCCGCCTTGAGTGGGGCGTAATATATTTCGAATAACATATCAGAGGAAGTTGAAAGAAAAAAAAAATTAGTTCCAGACGGTGTACGACGGAGTGTAGTCGGTAGCGGAGGGGCCACCGCAGTAGTTAAGCGAAGGCAATCCGCCTACCCTTTTGTTGGTTTTGTCACGCGCTTTGCCTGCCTACTCGCAGGTGGTTTGTATGCTGACGATTCTCAAGTCTACATGGATGGCAGAACTGAGTTCTTCAACAACTCGGGCGTCGCCACTGGAGGTGAGGAACGTCACGATTAGGGTGTTTGCCAGATGAAACATTTGGACGAGATATAAAACCATAGTGCCACCTAACGTCATATTACACACGACCAACACAACGCCAGCAAACGCAGGTTTTAAACTTCAATTTTGAACCCTTCCATGTTGAACCCTTTTACCCACAGCCTCACCTATAATAGTGTTCCTTGGTTTGGGAGGGTCTTCGGTCATGATGTTTGTTGCCTGTATATGCTTTCTTACCCAGCCATAATTGCGTATCTCACAAATACACTAATACCAAAACAACGGTGTGATATTGCTCGGGTGATTGTGGGTGAACTGGGCAGACAGGTCTAGACGCTGGATAGGTACATTGTTAGTTCAGAGTGTTGGCGTCGAACATATAAACAGTATAACACTCAACCTACGAATAGTATGCCGCAGCTGTTTAAAATGTTATGAGTGATCGAATGGTAAGGTACATGTCTGCAGCGCGTCATCGCATAGCTCACGAACGTGAACAAATAACAAGTATAATCCTTGAGTTGCAAACATAACACAGTATTTACGAAACCATCGTGTCCATATATGCACCAAACAGCCCCGACTCTAATTTCAGCAGATTGAGCATACAACTGCTCAATCTATGCATTAGCTGAAGGGATATCCCCGAGTAAAATACAAAGAATACGACGTCGGACTGATGACCTTAATGTGAATCAACGGAACGATCCTCGACGCTGCATGCCCGACATATCGCTATCGTTTCGCACGGTTTTGAGTGTTTGTAGTGCTTTTGTTGTTTGTAGTGTTTTTGTAAACAATAACTGCCGTGCGGTACATTTTGTTCTGGCCTCTTCGTCGATATATTGACCGGGGTCGGAGTCAAGGTACTGGCTCCGATAGCGCTTGAGTGAAGCATAAACTAAACAAGGAATCATAAATAATGGGTAGAAGGTCGGTGACCAATGGACGACGGGTTTCGCCTGGTCGAGCAAAACGAAATTCAGACTGGTGCCCGCATCTCTTGCAGCGGTCATCTCCTCGCTCCGAAACGATGTATTTCGGTCACCTTGAGCATTGTCTCGCTGCGGTGTGTTATAAAAGAGGGGAAGGAACAAACAGCAATATTTTCTCGTGATCCCGCAGTAGAGCAGTCGTAGCTGCCGCCTCAGTAAAACGTCGCAGATCTGCCGCTGCGATGTCTATGAGCAGCAACGCCTTGCACTGTCTCGACTTTGGGCTTTGTGCCTCCCCTTACTCCGCAGTGGACTCCGTTCATTTCCTTCTTCGCCCTTGGCTGGAAGGCACTCTCTCTCGCCGTGGCTCTTAACTAAGGGTTGCGTAGGCGGCTGTCCGTATTCCGGGTGTGTGTGCTGTTATGTTGAAGCCAGTCTTTTTGCGGCACCAATCGATTATTAGCTCTGCAGCAGATCGGAAGGAAGCTCGTAGATATTCACATGTCACGGACGATGTTCCTATTTGTAACACGGAGTGCATCCAGTAGCCTTAACACTGGAGTTGTGCGGCCGGGAGACAGTTTTAATGCATGAAGGCTGTCATTCATCCTAGTTGACGTCAAACGTCAAGGCAAAACATGAAGGTTCTGACTTCCTTCCCCTCGATCGGCGGCGGGTTTGGCGAACTTAGAACCCGGCTTAAGGCGACGGCTGCGGTATGGGGGGGCATTTGGTTTAGTTCTTTTTTCAGCGACTCAAAGTCAATCGGGCGAGTGGCTACGTTTCTGCCTCATTTCCGTGCATAATATTTTGCTTTCTTGCTGTGTGTGATGCCGCGTTATTGCACCGCCGTCCCTAAGGGAGGTGGAGAGCGGCTCGTTCGAGCGGCCAAACCTCGGCAGTGTTGATGGGGGTACCCCCCTTACCGTGTTCGTGGTTTTCAGCGGTCTCAACAACGTTCATGCCTCTTTGGGGGCTTGAAAAAAACTGTCGCATTCGCCCGACATAGTTCAACATGCCAGTTCATCTACGTCACCCTCTGCGTGGTTGTAGAAGTGGCAGTGGCGACAGAACGGGAAATATTCGCGTTATCTTCGTTGGTTAACTTAACACGAATTGGCAGTGCCGCCCAGCCACATCGTGATGATAGCCTCGTTAACTGCATAAGGCAGGTTTGATGTTTTACGTCGTCAGACACCTGGTCGGTACATATCACCCTCTCACGCTACGGCAGGGGTAACCCTAACCTGTTATGAATAATAGTGTTTCTCAGGTTATTAGTTTGAGAAGCTCCATCCCTCACCGAAACACTCGTCTTAGAGAAATCAGAGTCTGACCCGACACAAGAAAACATGCTATGGCCTTTAGTTGTAGGACGTTGTCGATTGACGCATGCTGCCTTGAAGGTGCCATAAAGGTAGCACGTTTTCGCTGAAACGGTTTATTTTGATACACTGGGCTCCTCAGCCAAAAGGCTTTAGAGCTCCATTGCCGTTTTGCAAGCCGATTGACGGTATGCCTAAAAAGGCATGTGATCGTGCTTCGGCTGGCGCTATAACTTTCTTCAAATACGTTGTTGTGTGGAATATAGAGCTCCTGAAGTGGGTAGCCTGATAAAGAAAAGGGTGTCATTATACTGATTAGAGACGCATGAATCGATGAATGTATGTTGTAAGACACAAATACGATTCCGACTATATTGGGGGGTAAGGGCCAAGCAAGTTAGATAAATGTTTCGGGTGACTAAAGGCTTTGGGGCCACCATAAGGGGTGGTTTGTTTACGAACGCCAAGCCACTCGCCTTTGTGTGGAGCCAGCTACCGTAGCAAGGAATATCTACCGGAAATGTCGAGCGGCTTAGACGTGGGAAAAGTTGTAAGAATGGGGGTCTACCGTAGTCTTGTTGGGGCACAACGTGCTACCCCCATAGTACTAATAGTACGCTACCCCGGCCACGTGAGGTGTACAGTACACGCAGTACATTCGCTCGTCGCCTATATTCACTCGTTTCGCTCAGCATGCCAAACCAGTAGTACCCCGTTGGTGAAGCATACACTTTGGAGTTTGACAGACGAGTGCGTGTTACATCAGTTTCGCCAGAACGCGAACACAATATATACTGTCAGCGCAGTGCATAAAGTGTTACCACCTAACGCACTGTATGATACGTCGTTTTTCATTAAATCGATACGCTAGGTAGCAACATAATATTAATCAAATGATCCATATTACTCTTAACAGGCTTAACCGTACTCTACAACGGGACTCGAACATAACCAAAATACTGATGTTGCATGGGGCATGTACGTTTGAAGTGCGTTATAATAATGAGGGTCCCCACTGACAGTCCCAGCGGTGTTTAGCCCGCCTTGGGAGGGGCCAGTCTAACACGTTGTGTCAATGTTGCCGCCAGCAGTGATGCGAGGTATCACTTTGACCTTTGATGTTTTGTTTTAGTGATCGCCTGCAAGCACCTTGTGAACGGATACCGTAGTACCTTGAGGTTAATATTATATTCTGCTCACCCGTAACAATAATGCAAAACGTTCGGAATCGCGTCATCTAAGGCCTTCAAGCTTGTCCGCAGGACACTACTCGACAACAGCTACAAAGTACACCGCGTTACCACTTTAGATGCATCTGATGTATCCCTTTTTAGCCCCTTTAAAACTTGTACTCACGATTATTGGAGATAGTGTGCAATTGTGTTTGCTGTGTAGTCAAATAATTAGGCGTGAACCACCCAAACTGTTTGTCTGCCCGCAGGTGCTATTTATGCCACGTTCACGGTAGTCCACATGGCCGGCACAGCCATGTATTCTCGCAACACCGCACACTTTGGAGGTGAGCCAGGATGACGTGCGATGTAAAACACGTTGTTCGATGCACTCTACGATAACGATAGCACCCCAGTTAGTCTGAGGTTTCTCACTGGAGGACCTCTCTACCTGATACAGACACTGCATTCATAAGCACATGGACGTGCGACTCGATCAACAACCCCACGGTATACAGCGCGGTAGGTACGCAACGATGCTACGGTAGAGGTGTACCGATTTGTGCCTGAGGTATGGTATCTCACTTGAGGAGCGTTATACCTCACCCAAAGTGCTCTTCTTCTTATTGAACTGAAAGACCAACCCGATGACCAATCCATGGCCTAAGCATAAAAACCATAATATTGCGAAAGTATATGTTATTGCTACCATTTTGTGTTAGGGAGCAAATGTCATTAAAAAAATACGTTCGTCAAAAGTGCTACTATTACTATTATTTATACTAATACTATTAGCAATACCGTCCCACGAGTCTGGAACGTGTACGGTATGGGCGTAGTTCCTTACGTGAAGAGCCCCGTCAGTCGAGGAAAATGTAGGCAAAGCATTTTCCCCTATCGTAGCTCGCATTGCTTCGGGTCTTGGATGGACGGGTCAAAGGCCTCTGGCATCGAACAGAACACTGGTATAGGGTATACCATACCCTGGTATATATATATGGAGGCCTGCTGAGTAGCAAGCGGGACGTTTTGCGTATTGGGCTGTTCCTGCTAAGCCGCCCCTGTAGCAGAACTGTCTGAGCTCCTAACATGAGGAGCTCCGTATATCACCCCAAACATGACTTGAAGCTATTTTTTCGCGCAACCCGACCAACATTTCTACACGCTAGCCCTAAACAAATTTACTCGTAAAAGTATCAAACTAACCTGTAGCTCCTCACTTGAGGAGCTCGACCGTTCCGAAACAATAGGCCCTAAATATTAAACCCTTACCGGGGAATGACTACCACCTAACTCCTACCAGTCTGGTCGGAAATATAAGCCTGATTTGAGAATAGCGAAAGTGGTACTTTAAGGACTATGAATCAGAGGTCA
>JBBMKB010080443.1:0-12559 GCA_037833945.1 Alaria marginata
TGTTGTTGTTGTTGTTGTTGTTGTTGTTGTTGTTGTTGTTGTTGTTGTTGTTGTTGTTGTTGTTGTTGTTGTTATTTTTGTTGCGTTGCGTTACGTTGCGGGGCGTTGCGCAGCGTTGCGTTGCGCTGCGGGACGTTTCTGGGCATGGCGCGATTTGTTTGTATTTTCCGAGAGAAAATGGCTGTTGCGGCGAGGTGATCCTTTTGCTGTGGGAGTCGAGTTGCGCTTGCAATCACCGAAAATCCGACGCTTCGTGTACGTTTTGATTCAAGCACTATAACTACGTGAGCTTTGAGTTCGGCAGGTTGAGTGGTCGATAAAATCAGCATTGGAAGCTGTGTGTTACGCCAACCGCGCGTGTTCTATGTTCCTTGTGACTTTCAATACATTGATACTCAGCGTGTTCTACATTCGTTCCTCGTGAAGGGCATATAGTACAGGACACCTAATAAGAAACAGAGATACTGAACCAGGCTGAGTTTCTTATTTTGGAGGGGGGGTGTTCTACACTAACTTCGGCATAAGTGCTCCCGAATTTCTTATTTTCCTGCGAATCTCCGCCTGCGTTTCTTATTAACCTGTTTCTTATTAGGTGTCCTGTACTGTAGGTCGGTGACTCCCCTGGATGCTGCCAGGGTACGGGTACCTTTTGTAAAATAGTGGATGCTACCCGAGGGTACCTTTGTAAAATTGTGGATTGCTACCCGAGGGTACCTTTGTAAAAGCATACGCTGAGAGTGGCTGGGTTCGTTGGCTCGCTGCTCCCGACCGTCCGTAATCTCCCGCGCTGTTTCGCTATCAGGAGATTACCGGCGCTGCTTAAGGTGGTCGCGGGGCAGACAGAGCGGGGGGGGGTGGTTCAACCATCGTTTTTAGAGGGGGACCTCGCCAGCGTTTCGTCGTCGGCTGTGTCTCACTGGGTGGAGAACGAGAGCTTCGGGCTGGTGTCGGACTTCAGCGCCGCCACATTTTCCAGGTGCCTCTGCCGAACTACTCGTCGCTTTACTGACCCCAACGAACGCGTCGCTTTTTTTGTTGTTGTTGCTGACCCCCAAGCGTGTTTCAGGGGTCGCCGGTGGCATTTAGCAATACTCGTCACCTTTTTTTGTTTGACCCAAAAATGTTTTAGGGGTCGGTCACCCCGTGGCGTTCAGTGGAACGCGTCACTTTTTTTTTGTTGACCCCAAATAAAGGTCACGCGTGGCGTTCAGTGAGTGTTTTAGGGGTCGCCCGGGGCATTCAGCGATGGGACCCCAAGCAAGCGTGTTTTAGGGGTCTCCTGTGGCATTCGGCCATGGGGCCCCAAGCGTGTTTCAGGGGTCGCCGGTGGCATTTAGCGAAACTCGTCACCTTTTTTTTGCTTGACCCAAAATGTTTTAGGGGTCGGTCACCCGTGGCGTTCAGTGGAACGCGTCGCTCTTTTTTTGTTGACCCCAAAGTGTTTCAGGGGTCGCCCGCGGCATTTGGCATTGGGGCCCCAATCGTGCTTTAGGGGTCACCCGCGGTATTTAGTGATGGAACCCCAAGCGTGTTTTAGGGGTCACCTGCGACATTCGGTGGAAGGCGTCACCTTTTTTTGTTAGCCCCGAAGTTTTTTAGGGGTCACCCGTGGCATTCAGTGGAACGCGCCGCTTTTTTTTTTTGCTGACCCCAGGCGTGTTTTAGGGGTCGCCCGTGGCGTTCGGCGATGGGGTCCCAAAAGTGCTTTGGGGGTCGCTTGTGGCATTTGGCGGAACGCGTCACTTTTTTGTTGTTGACCCTTGACCCCAAACAAGGGCCACGCGTGGGGTTCAGTAGAACGCGTTACTTTCGTTTTGTTGACCTCGAAGTGTTTTAGGGGTCGCCCGTGGCATTCAGCGATGGGACCCCAAGCAAGCGTGTTTTAGGGGTCTCCTGTGGCATTCGGCCATGGGGCCCCAAGGGCGTTTCAGGGGATGCCCGTAGCATTCGGGGGAACGCGTCACTTTTTTTTGTTAACCCCGAAGTGCTTTAGGAGTCACCCGTGACATTCAGTGGAACGCGCCACTTTGTTTTGCTGACCCCAAAAAGCGTGTTTTGGGGGTCGCCAGTGGCATTCGGCGATGGGACCACAAAAGTGTTTAAGGGATCGCCTGTGGTATTCGGCGGAACGCGTCAACTTTTTTTTTGGTTGACCCCAATTTTTGTTTTGTAAGTTTTTTGTACTGTATAAAATATAAAACGCACTTCAGCTGTGAGATCGAGGAGTTCGTCGGAACTCATCTTCGTAAGCTATGTGTGATACTTCGATCGCGCCGTGTTACGGGGGTGTGTATGTGCTCATGAAATATATATATATAGCTCGGTGGCTCCCCTCACTGCTAGGCGGTTTTAGGGGTTTCCAGTGGCATTCGGTGGTGGGGTTCAAGGTTTGGAAGTTGACCTGGAGCTGCTGTGTTAGGGGAGCGACCGTGCAGTGCGGAATAGCCGCTACGGCATGGCTTGGCACTTTTGGGGCGTGATTCTGTCATACGTATAACAGCATAAAGGGAAAACCCGAGGAAACAAACTGACGGTTGACTTGATTTTAGTATGCAGGAATAACGCGACGAAACAAAACCGGTTGAAGTGACTGTAGTATGGAGGGAAAACCTGACGAAACAACAGGACGATTTACTTGATTATAGTGCACAGGGAACGCAAGACGAAGCAAAATTACGGTTGACTTGATTACAGTGTAGAGGGAAAACGCGCGAAACAAAATGACGGTTGACTTGATTACAGTGTAGAGGGAAAACGCGCGAAACGACATGATGGTTGACTTGACTATAGTATAGATACTTGATGCTTGATTGTAGTATGCAGGAACAACGCGACGAAACAAAACCGGTTGAAGTGGTTGTAGTATAGAGGGAAAACCTGACGAAACAAAAGGACGATTGACTTGATAATTGTGAACAGGGAAAACCTGACGAAATAAAAGGACGATTTACTTGATTATAGTGCACAGGGAACGCAATACGAAACAAAATGACGGTTGACATGATTACAGTAGTATAAGAGGGACAGCGTGGCGGAACAAAATGACGGTTGGCTTGATTTTGGTATCGATACTTGATTATAGTATAGAAGGAAAACGCGACGGAACAAGACGACGGTTGACCTGATTCTACTATAGAGGGGACATACGACGGAAACAAAGTAACGAGTGACCTGGTCATAGTATATTAGTGTTGGTAATCAACTAAAATAAGCAACTTTTTCACCAAATAAGCAATAATCAAAGCAACCCCTTAATTTTGTTGCTTACCAACACTATAGTATATACTTGGTAGGACAAATAATTGATGGTATATAGTGTAGAGGGAAAACGCGACGAAACAACACTACAGTTTCATCATCGATCGGCCATACCTGTTAGGCCATACGGAGCAACGCGGCGCGGGTTGCTGGGTTCGGAGAAGACAGCCAAATGGGTTGTGCACGATACGCGCACAGCATTGCCCTATTTATTAGTCGCAATGCGGCTGTTACCAGTCGGTCGACAGGCGATAACACCGCTCTCCTCGTTGTTGCGGGTCGCCATATCAGCCCCCCCACAGGGTTCAAGAGTATTGACTAAACGCAACGTAGAGCTTTACCTGCCCTAACGCTAACCCAATGAAAATGTTTGAGGCACACTGTGTGCGAGACGAAAAATATTATCCCTACATCGATTGATTGGGTTTCATTGGGCTAGCGTTAGTGTAGGACGCACAACCTTTCTCTCAAAATAATAAATCTAGCCTGGGCCAAAATTCAGGTTTCTTGTTAGAGGGCCGGTACTGTAACGCTCCAAACCCGAGGGGGGTACGGTTTTCCACCGGAGGCGTCATCCCCGCACAGCCCGTCCATCCTAGAGTGAGGGTTAGGCATAATTTGTTATTATTGTTTTAGCCCTCCGACCATATAGCGTAGATACCGTTCCGATATAAATCGAATATATCCTTCCGGAGAGCAGTAGTATGTCTCGTACGGCTCTCGGCCAACCGTTTCCCAATTTTCCTTCCCCACGTCTTTTCATGTTACATGGTCCAACGTGTATGTCAACCATTTTCTCAAACGCAAGACCCTTGTGGAGTGGGCACACCATGGTCGGCGACAAAACACATGAGAAGTGCGGTGCTAGGTGTTATCATGGTGTGCGCGTGCAGTACACGATAGTTCACGCCACCCGCGTCTCGTACAACTCCTCGAACTGATATCCGGCATGAAAGCATCACCCCAGACAAGTATACCCTATCGTGGCAGACCTCGCTTCGTTTCGCGTGGCCGATGATCTAAATCGTCATTTTTGTTCGTCATTTCCTCCCTCTGAAGTTCCGAAAGGATGACCATTACGGGGTACCATAGTAAACAGGACCTACGGTACCCACAAAAACCTATATATTTCCCTATTTTTACTCACTATATTTGGTCCTGTTTACTACGGACCCCCGTAATACATACCAGCTCGATGCGAGTCGACGAGGGGAGAAAGGGCTGAAGTCTTCTCGCGATAAAAATGAAGGCGCGTTCCGTAGTGGGGAGGGGGGGAGATAAGAACCTGCTTAGTGGCCCCGGATCGATCTGACTTACGTCTAGGGAGGGAGAAGGAGAAGTAAAAAGTGCGAAGAGAATAGATGATGAGCAAAACAATACAAAACAAAAAGGTACCTGACACGTATAATACTTGGTCGTTGCCCCTGCTGTTTTATTTATATTCCTGGTACAGTTTTTGTACGGCATCGCATCACAACCCCGTTTTTTTTTTTTGCGTGGCAGTTTGTGCTTTGCGTGGCATGGCATCAAACCCGCTTTTTTTTTTTGCATGGCATGGCATGGCATGGCATGGCATGGCATGGCATGGCATGGCATGGCATCAACCATGCCTGTTTATCTTCGCATGTTCATGGCATGCCATGGTATGGCATAGCATGGCTTCAAAACTCTGAAACCATTGCCCTTGAAGTTACGGTCCGCCCCTCCTTACTTTTTTTTCGCTCACGATATCGTGGTGCGGCGAAGACGCGCCTCCCACACAGCCTGCTATGTATACATGAGTTTCGGTGAAAATCCTCGATCTCATAGCCGACGTGTCGTTTTAAAGCCTATAAAAAGCCTCTTCCAGTGAAAATCCTCGATCTCATACAGCTGACGTGTCGTTTTAGAGCCTATAAAAAGCCTCTTCCAGTGAAAATCCTCGATCTCATACCGCTGGCGTGTCGTTTTAGAGCCTATAAAAACCCTCTTCCACTCCTCCGTGAAAATCCTCGATCTCATACAGCTGACGTGTCGTTTTAGTATCTATAAAAAGCCTCTTCCAGTGAAAATCCTCGATCTCATACAGCTGGCGTGTCGTTTTAGAGCCTATAAAAACCCTCTTCCAGTGAAAATCCTCGATCTCATACCGCTGGCGTGTCGTTTTAGAGCCTATAAAAACCCTCTTCCACTCCTCCGTGAAAATCCTCGATCTCATACAGATGACGTGTCGTTTTAGTATCTATAAAAAGCCCTCTTCCACTCCTCTGTCCGCCGCTTCCAACACGGGTGTTATCCTATTCTAGGCTGAGCAAGCTAGGAAGGCTGATGGTGTTGGGAATTGTCCACCCCCAGGGCGAAACTACCCCGGCCTTCGAGAAAGTGAGTTTGGTTCAAGAGGTTTCGGGGTTTCCACATAAATATGCACTATACAAGCGGGGAAGCACCTTATTGTTCGTTCTCAGTTTCGCTGTCTGTGTTGGCGTGAGCAAGAAACTCGTGTCTTGGCTTGGATTGACGCCCGTCTTTTGTGGAGTGGCGATTTATCGATGTGGGAAGCAAGCGTTTTATGTTTTTGTAGTGCATGGTTTTGCTGTGTAGTGCCAGGTATACGCGACGCTGTGATGCATTGCTGTTCCGGTGCGATGCATGTCAGCAGCAAGCGTAAAACTACGAGGTTACCCGGGTGGTGTGAGGTGGAGGTGCTGGTGACCAGAAGTGCTTGGGTTTGTGGTTGCTGTTACGACAAAGAAAATAGTGTTGCCACTCGCCACGCCATGTTGTGTCAATGTCATGTCATGCTGTGCCATGTCGTGTCAAGCCATGTTATGTCATGCCATTTGATGTCATGTCATGCCATGTTACATCATGTCGTGTCGTCTCGTGTCGTGTCATCTCATATCATGCCATGCCGCATCATGTTGTGACATGTCTTGTTGTGTCGTGTCGTGTCGTATCGTGTCGTGTCGTGTCGTGTCGTGTCGTGTCATGTCATGCCATATGACGCCGTGTCATGCCATGTTGTGTTGTGCCATGTCATCTCATGCCACGTCATTTCACGCCATATGGCGGCATGTCCCGTCATGTAGTGTCGCGTAAGGTCACGCCGTTTAAAATCCTGTCGTAGACTTAAATGCGACATCATGTCATGTTGTATATACCGTGCAGCGTAGTTCCACGATATTTCAGGTCATGTCATGTCATGAAACACCACGTATCGTGGCACCATGTAACGCCATGTCACGGCATGCCCCGCCATGCGGCGGCATGTCCCGCCATGTCATGTCACGTCTTGACACGCCATTCCATTTCAAGCCATGGCCTTCAATTGTGATGCCACGTCATGTGAAGCCGCGTCATGTGATGCCATGCAATGCCATGCCATGCAACGCCTTTGTATTTTCAATCATGGCAGATGACGTAACTTTCGGGCACGTCACGCCATATCACACCATGGGAAGGCGTGGCATGCCGCGCCATGTCTCGCCATGTTATGTCACGCCATGCCATGTCATGCCGTATCGCGTAATGGTTGTGTAGACCTTGGCACGGTTTCGACAAACGGGTTGAAATATACTTGAGTTTCAACCCCAACCCTAACCCCACCCCTTTATCCCCCACCGCTTAGGAAACTTCTCGCAATACGTATGTAATGAGGAGCTGCAGTGTTACGGGGGACTATAGTAAATAGGACCTACGACACATTCAAAAACCTATATATTTCCCTATTTCTACTAACAATATGTTGTCCTATTTGCTATGGTCCCCCGTAATAGTAGTGTGGACTGACTATAAATAGAGTGTTTGCGATTTCCAAATTCGTTTGGGTTGGAAGAAAATTAAACAATTAGTATTGAAACCGACGAATGTCACAACGCAAGGCCAACCAACCCACGAAAAAAATAGGTTGGAAAAAATAAAATGGTACTCTGTCGCAGGAAAACGTATTTCTAACTTGACGTATTTTTCGCTGATTTTTCGTGTGTTGCGCTGGCCTTGGATTGTGACGTTTGACGGCTTCAATACTGTTAACATTACTATTGTTACCTGATATATGTGTTCCTACCCAACTCCTGCCCAACCAAAGCTGGTACATCGCAAACACCCTATTAATATCAACCATTTGTCGAAGTTTGGGCCAGTCGTGAACAGTTGGACTGTGAGTTAGATTTTTCGTTATTATTACACTGTTAGTAGGTACAGTAGCCCCTTCCCCCCCCCCCCCTCAATAAGGCGGTCTCGCAAACACCCTATTAATATCAACCATTTGTCGAAGTTTGGGCCAATCGTGAACAGGTAGGCTGCGACTTAGGTTTTTCGTTAATATTACACTGTTTGTAGGTATAGTAGCCCCCCCCCCCCTCCCCAATAAGGCGGTCTGAGTAAGGCGGTTTCCCGATATAAGAGGGTCAAAATCACTTGGCGCGACTGGGGTATCGCACTCATAACCTGGAAGGAATAAGGCGGCTTCCCCCCAATAAGGCGGTCATATTGCTCTGGCACACCACCGCCTTATTAGGGGACCCCTACTGTATTAGACTAGTTGGCTGGGTAAAAGACACACCCTACATAGGACGATTTCCAATGCCGAATTTTTCGACGACCGGTAGAGGGCCAACGCTGAGCGACGCGTCAATGGAAACATCTCGACGAGATTTTTTCGAAGACCGTCATGCTGCTGGTTGTTTGTGTCCCCGCGGCTTTTGGAGGAAATCGGCGCTGATTTTTTTTCCAGGGTGTGTGTTAAATATACACTGTCATATACGGTAGTTGCGTATTACGGGGGGACGTAGTTGACAGGACCTACGGTAGACACAAAAACCTATATATTTCTCTATTTTTCTACCAATATTTGGTCCTATTAACTACGTTCCCCCGTAATAGGATGGTTTGCGGAGTTCTGCGTCTTTACATCTGGCCGAAGCGTTTACGGCTCGACTCGTGGTTGTTTGTTTTTGAATTTATCTGGAGTCAGCTAGTTTTTTTTGGCCCTGCCACCCAAGTATTATTACGGGGGAACGTAGTTAATAGGACCTACGGTAAACACAAAAACCTATATATTTATCTATTTTTTCTCCCAATATTTGGTCGCAGTAACTACGTTCCCCCGTAACAGCAACCCGTCAAGTCCAGCCAACTCACATCTGACGCCCAGAATAAATGGGACGAAAATACACACACATCTCCAACCTCACGCTTCCCATGTTGCACTTCCCTCTACGTATATACGGTGATGTCACACACCAGGCTCTCCGAAGCGTGGCGTCAGGGTTCGGGTTCAAGCACGCCGACAAAACCATTTTCGGGATAATGGACGGCACCAAGTTGGCGGGCTTCGTGGAAACGTTCAACATTTACGACAACCTTCCGCGATTGGTAGTACTGGTGGGTGTTTTTTAGTTGAATGCTTCCGCTCGGGCTGTGACGTTTTGTTTGTTTGGAGTCATCCCACGGTGGGGGTGGAGACTTGTTTTATGCTCCTCACGTGAGGAGCTCAACACCTCGCCCGAAACATGACTTCGAAGATTTATTTTCGCGCAGCCCGGCCGACGTTTCTGTACGCTATTATTACGGGGGGCCATAGTAAATAGGACCTACGGTACAGACAAAAAACTTTATATTCCCCTACTTTTACTAACAATATTTGGTACCATTTACTATGGTCCTCTGTATTAGTATTCCTAAAACAAACATGCTAGTAAAATGATCATACAACCGGGGGTGACTTTTACTTGAGGAGCTCAACCGGTCATCAACTATTGAGCCAGAAAGTGGTACTCCTCCCGTGGGACAAGTCTTTGGTTTGAGGGCAGGTGAAATGGATGCAGCGATTCCGGTGCGTCAGTCAGTGTTGCCATGGTATTGAGTACTATTTTGTTAATTGTGTGCGGTTTTGTTCACCTTATTCGTTTTGTTCATTATGCCCACTTTGTTCGTTTGGTTCACTATGTTATTATTTTTAATTTTGTTGGTTTTTGTTTTGGCGGACGGAGGGGCGCTGCTCCCGGTACCGTTACAGCCCCCTTGGCCGTACGCTAGTACGAAGACATACGTGCTTCCAGGCGTTATTAGTTGTGGCGCTTCCGGTTTAGCTGAAGCCCCCTCAACATGATCGTTACGTCGCTGTCTTGACAGAGTGTGCCAGACGACACGTTCTACACTGTCGACAACATGAGGTTCGAGCCGGGAGAAATGGAAGCTTTCCTCGTCGATGTCTTGTCAGGTACACCGCGTGCATACATTATACCATGTACACATACTTACAGGTTTCTCCCCCCTTCGGAGGCCACCCTTAGCAGTTCTCTAGCCCCTCAGCCTACTCTCAGCTCTTAAATGCCGACGGTGAAATTGTTTTTTCCGGATCGATCCATGGACTGTTGTTTTTGTTTCCTCTTTTCCTTTTTTGTTTTGTTTTGTTTTCGAACCTGCTTCTTCTGCGCACAGTACGAAAGCACAAATCAAGCTCCGTTAGCCGCAGTCAGTATCTACCGCAAGCACAGCAGAACGATAGCCTGCAATCGGCCGTGCATAGAGTAGCGAGGTACATGCAGCAGTACGTTCGTGTCGACCAGAGTGCGACAACGCAAGCAACCACAGAAGAGTGAAATTGTTGCCGAAGAACCACCAACATGTACGAGAATTTGCTGTTTCCTCTTTTCCTTTTTGTTGCCGTTGCTCTTTGAATGTTGCGTTACAAAGTTATGTAAAACCGCTATAACAACAACTCATTTCGATTTTTGCCAAGTACCGCTGACACTCAGCCCTGTGACGGACCGCCGTCCAGACGTAATATACTATTTTTAATATGGGATACCTTGAGGTATGACTGACGTGATAAAAAACAGCCGTCTCTTTGCTGACACTTCAACGACCCTGCCGTGTGTGCTTTACTAGACTGTTTTTTCCACCCTTTGACATCCAGCAAATCCGATGTCCGTGCCGATTCGTCATCCTAGAGAGACAAAAAAATCTATGTAGTCACAACCATCGAAACAAACATATGCATCGCAAGTACTGCAGCAAGATACCAGGTACATAGGGTATACTCATGCATGTGGCGTCGGCGTTGTTTTCTTGGATCATGGGCGGCGGGGCCCTTGGCATCTTTTAGTCTCCAGTTTGCACCTGCAATCAATCAATCAATCATGGACTCCTGTCCGGTTCATGTTTTTGTTTTGTTGTTTCCTTCCTGGGCGAGCGTAGCGGGTGGGGAATGCCGGCCGTGGAGCGAAGCGCTTTGTATGCACGTACTATTGAAAGTTGGTACATGAGCAATCCGTCGCTTCGTCTGCCGCGGAGAGAAGGGGCGTTTTGGTGCTATGAGCGTCGCTGGTTGTGTTTTTTGTGCTGTTTAAATGGGCGATTGAAGTTTAGGTGCTATTTTATCAGCTGATTGAAGTATTTGTGCTATTTTATTATCTTGTCTCCGTTTTCATCTGTTCTGTTCTGATCTGATACCCTTTCACCCTGTCGCATCCCATCCCATCCCATCCGATCCCATCCCATCCGATCCCATCCCATCCCATCCAATTCCCATCCCACATAATTCCATCATATCTCATCACCATCCCATCCCATCCCATCCCATCCTGTCCCGCCTCCCCAGGGGAAATTCCGGGTCAATCTTCTTCGGTAGATTCTACTCGGTACTTGATGAAGATTTGGTGGGCAATTGAGCAGGGTGGTGCTTGGAGTCTCCTACTCCTTCTGCCCGTAATAGGCTTCTTTTGGGTGTTCTGTGACACCCCAGATAGGGAAGAAGCAAGAGAGGCTGCGAGAATGGCTGGGCAGGACGAGAAGGAAGCACAGCGCCTCAAGAGTGAATGAGTCGTTAGTCGTGGATGGATGCGTTACCAGTGAAAAAATACGTTCATCGACGGTGAATTGATGCGTTAGCAGTGAGTGAAGACGTTAGTTGACGGTGAATTAATGCGTTGGTCGACAGCGGAGTAGTGTGTTGGTCGACAGTTAATTAGTGCGTTGGTCGACAGTGAATTCATGTGTTAGTCGGCAGTGGATGCATGCGTTAGCAGTGAATTTATTGATGTGTTAGTCGAGAGGGGATGGAGGATGGAGGATTCGAGAGCGAGCAGAGGGCTTGCATGTGAACGAATCACTCGCGTAGTGAGATGTTCATATTGATAGTTTTTTGTTGAGAGTGAGTGCATGACGCAAGAGTGAATACACGGTTGAGATTGAATAGACCACTCAAAAGTAAACGTATGACAGTGCATCTATTTTCTTGAGAGAGGATAATCACTAGTCTAAGGGGTGAATACGTACACGACTTGAGAGTGAACGAATCAGTCGAAAACGAGTAAAGGCCTTGAGATTGAACGAGTCACACTCTTGAGTGAGTGCACCACTCACGAGTGAGTGGAGGACCCATGAGCGGATATCCTTATCCGAGAATGAGGGGGTGACTCGAGAGCGACTGGCGGACTAAATAGTGGATGCATTTTGCGCAAGAGCGAATTCATAACCTCTCACAAGAGTGGACTTGTGCTTCAAGAGTTAATTATGACTGACGCGCGAATATTTGCTTGAAGAGCATTTTTTTTCTTTCTTCACTTGCCGTCTAAAGTTATTACTAGTGTCTTGTTTTTTTTGTTAGGGATTTCCTGCTGTTTTGTTCCCCGTGGTGTGGTCTGTTTTTCCCGTCATTTTTTTGTTGAAGTGGTATCGTTTTCTCCGTTTTTTCGTTTGTTCCCTGGTATTGCTTTTTGGCTGTGAGGTGGCTGACTTTATAAAAGTTGCCGACTATTGATAGTTATTATTTTTGAAGGCCAGGTATCATTGCAGTTATGTTTATATATAGTTCCTTGCGGCAAAATGCGGATTTCTTCGTTTTTTGTGTCTTGACTGTTGCGTTTACGGCTCGCACTCCGTGTTTTATGTCGAGAAATATCAATTTTTAATACGGTATCGTATTGTAAGTTGGTTGGCTTACGTCGCCAGCCAACAATTAATAGATGCTGCTGTTATTAATAGTAGCCGTCAAGTCACGTCCAGCCGACTCACGGCCCTATGAATTGGTATATGACATATCCCCGGTATTGTTTTTGCTCTTTTTGCCCTTGCTGGGGGAGAATTTCACCTGGTATGCCTGGTATATATTGGTACTGGCCCTGGCACTGGTACTGGCACTGGCATGTACTAGTATTGGTACTGGCACTGTTTTTAGGCCCATTGAACACAGTAGATGTCGACGGAGTACACTACTATTAATAATGAGGATTTTGTTTAGGAGCATCCAAAGGATCCTCTTCCTAATTGGATCCCGTACAGTACTTACACAGGAGGAGTTGGTGAAACAGCCTGT
>JBBMKB010080454.1:0-12558 GCA_037833945.1 Alaria marginata
TACGACCACCCCTGGACCATCCTCTTGTGCTCCTTCTCTTTAGACGCGTGCTTTGATAGAGGCACACTATTGTTTTTTTTTCTAAGGCTGCTCCCGTTAGAGGCTCTAGGCCTCTCCTAAAAACCTGATTTGGGGGGAAATGCGTAGTGCTACACGATGCACCACCCCTTAAGCCAACGCTTACAACGAACGTTTTTCCGAATATATTTTGAATTTCGGACGCCTTTCGGGCTATACGGAGTGCCGCCCTTCATAAATCGATTGGGCCTAAACGTGCTACACCATGAGTACCTTTACCGTTGCACACATGTCGGGGTACGAACTTTACCAGCTTCTTCATCTCGGGCACCAGTATCACAAGCACCAGTATTTTCAGAATCAACTCTCACCGACTCAGACGCCATTCGTATGCCCCCCCCTCCTTGGACGGTTGTCTGTCGCCCTTGCCGTTGCCAGCTTCAAAATCGGCAGGTTTCTTTTCACCGACAACAATCGGAATAGTGGCCGCGGCCGCGGCCGTGGCTTTGGTTGTTGCTGTGGTGTGTTTGCGGAAGAAGCGCCGAGCCAAGCAGAACATTAGCGACGACAGAGAGGATCGACATGTACCGGTTCATGTACCGGTTATTGCGGTGGAGCCGGACGAAGCAGGCGCTGCCGACGACGCCCCACCGCCGGCACGTAATCCTTCTGCGGCGTCCGGAACACGTGACGTTGCCCAAGCTGTCCTGCAGGCGGCAAACCACCTGGCGCATCACTCTCAGTTCCCGGGGGTGGCCGAAGCGGCGATGCTTGTGACGGGCTTGGTGAACCTGATCTCGAACGATCAAAGCCGCATCGCCGAAGCCGAGGCAAGGCTGAAACGGTGCTATCTCCTGGTCTTGATGCTCCAGCGAGCCGCGACGGTGCTTGGGAAGGTGAGATTCGGGACTATCGCCACCGGAGCTTTTACGTCCCCGAACCTGAGGTATACCGTTGTCGACATTTCTGCAGAAAATTGTTGTACACTGAAGCAAGCGTGAGTCTATAGCGTGTGCACAGCCAAGTTGGCGTGGCCTGTAACCATGTGCGAATATCCGTGTGCCTCCGTTCGAACACAAACACGTTTTTTATTTTCGAACTGTGGCGGCAATCACGCTGAAACACAGCCAGCCGTTGATGCATTGTTCGTCACAACCGTTTCAGCGAGACATTTTTGCCCAGCGTGGCAAACTGCGAGGCGGCTACAACAGCAGCCTTGTTCAACGGCAATTTCCGTACGTTCGCCGCCCTTCCAACCGAGTGCCCTTTGGTTTCGACACTGTTTTGTTTGAGTTTACGAATATATTCCCCCCAACACGGCCGACTTTGGGCAGGGGTCCATTACGATACCCCATCTCCCATTGCGTGGTTTGGGAATGAGGGTTTCCAACACTACAGTAAGACCCAAACTATTACTGTATTCCAAACGGATAACATATACCGCATTGCATGTTGTTTTCATACTTACCTGACATGAGAAGATGTCGCACGTATCTTGTTCCGGGGGGGGATTACCTGAAATTCAATCAATAACACACTCTTGTTGGTCTAGGCCTCGGACTTCTTCCTCGACGCCCTACAGACGTACGGCTGGAATCCGACGGCACGCTCTCAACGTCGATGTCCTCTCTAGACACGAAGAGAAAAACCGGAAGCGTACATTGCCACCGACGGACTGTTGAAACGAAAAATTTCCTACTTCAATCGAGCGTCATGGAATTTTTTGTTGCTGCCGCGTTTCCCCTCCTGTGCATCGCTAAGATCGATACCGTGGAAGACAGTGACTCGAGCAAAGAAATGAAGCGCATGCTGATCGGGAACGTGCAAGACGCCATCGGAGACATGATCGGCCTCATCAAAACGTACAACAGCAAGAGGAGACTGACGCAGGTTGTGGTTTCGACGTTTTTTTATCGAAGGATGGAGGAAACGGACGCGGTTATCAACCTGACATTTTCGGACTTGATGGTGAGCCCCTGCAGTGCCGTATCCCTCTATGTTGTATCCCCGGTAGATACTCGACCGCTCAACCTGTATAATTGCAGTACGCGACGGGACCCCTGCGCTAACAGAAGGTCGTTGACACTGGACTGAGGTACGGCACCCGCAACTCCCGGGGTAATGGATATGGGCGTTTTTTTCTCGTCGCCGGTAACGAGCCTTGTTGAAACATGTTATCGGCTCCAGTAGTCAATCTGCGACGGCGAAGCATCGAACAACACCTATACCTATAGCGTAGCGCTTTAGCCCCACGCGCTGGATACTCTGGTAACGGAAACCACCATGGCCGTCGAATACCATCGGCTGTTGTCTCGGCGGTTTTCAGCTTTTTCCGGCTCCTATAGCCCCGTATATAACAGCAGCCGGTACCGAAACTCAGGTTTCGGTATACGTCCAAAGTTGCGGTACGAACGCGTTGTACTGTAGCCGCACCCAGGTTGGCCAACCCTGCCTACGGTTCATAATTTATATGTACCCGCTCGTTCTTTGTTTGCTATACGTATCTTACACGGTACCATATATTTGCTGCTTGTGTCGAACGCCATGCAGCGGTGGCTTCACATAGACACCGCGCTGAACCAAGAAGAGAGTAGCCGAAGTCTGGTCAACGATCAACCTCAACCTACCGGATTGAGGGCCAGACTGAAAGCGACCAAGGATGAAGCTACGGTAGGCCGGCATCTCCAACGACAAGACGACGAGGTACGCAAGGCCAACTGCTCCGCCAGACATCGTCGAGTCATGGGTAGAGTTTTGCGGGCGGCGCCTGGGCGGCATGCATCGGATACCAGGCACACCAACACGCACGTCCTGGGTTAGAAAAGTAGTTTGTAGCAGTGAAAAACTCCCGAAATGGGGAAAATCGTTCACTTTATCGTGTGCTAACCTTTCGTGTGCTGGCGGTTTCGTCTATCTGAGTCATCCCACGATAGGGGTTGCACTTTTTGTGTTCAAACGTTCCTGACCGGTTGAGCACCTGAAGTAAGGATCTATTAATAGTAGTTGGTATGATCATGTTACGAGTGTATTTGTTTTAGGACAATCGGATAGGAATGATGATTGGGTTGCGCGAACGAAAACATCTTGGAAGTGAAGTTTCGAGTGAGATATTGAGCGCCTCATGCCAGGAGGTCAGGGAGTTACTACTGCACCCCTATCGCGGGATGGCCCATCTTGTCTGACCGTGTCGCTGCGTCTTTGCGCGTGACGGGTCTCCATCCATGTGTCAGTTTCAGGCAGAGTCAATCCTATCCGACCGTCACCTGCGGCGGCAACGAAACCTGGAGCAGATCGAGATACCCGAGGACCACGTGCTCATATCCAAGGATGTCTTGGGAAAGGGCGGATTCGGCACGGTCTACATTGCAGACTACAACGGCCGCAACGCAGCTGCTAAGGTGAGGCTGCTAACGGTTTCGGCGGAAGGAAAGCACACAGCCGTACCCTTTCCCACGTTCGGTACCAATATCCAGCCCATGCTCACCCCCTGGACACACATTGTAAGTAAATGTTCAATCGAGGGGGCGGACACCAGCATCCTGAGTTGGTAACGCGGGATAACGCGTGTAAACTAACTGCAGAACGTTAGCCTATTGTCGCGAATTAACCAGTAGCGGCACAAATCCCAGGACGTTCCGGTGGTTTCTATCGTCGTGAATGGGGCATTTTTTTTTTTTTTTTGTGTTTGTCCGCCGACAAAGCGCAGCATTAACGTTGAAGTCGACCCCTCATAACTCCAAAAGAGAAAAAAACGACGAGTTTCGCTAGACTGCTAGACCCCTGGAAACTTATGTTCCGAGCTCCTCGCATGAAAGACTCAATATATCACCCAAATAAGTCCTTTCAAGAAACGTGTTGGCGCAACCCGACTAAACATTCTATGCGGTAGCCCTAAAACAATATATCTAGTATTGTCTTGTTGTACCACCGGTGGTTACTCGAGTGAGTAGGTCACAGACCGGACAGACACCATTTAGCGAAAACGTTGTACCCCAACCGTTGGATGACTCCCATGCCCATGTCACATCTGCAACGGGTGGATGACCAGGTCATCCGAATCGATCACGACGACGGTCAGCTCAGTGGGGGTGGCGATGAAGACGCCGTATCGGGGTTTGACAAGGGCGGCACAGGAGCGATACGCCAGCGCGAATCGCTCTTACTAGAGCTGCAGGCGATGATCCGGCTCAGGAGCCCTCACACGGTGAACGTCTACGGAGCGATGACGTCCCGCAAGGACGAGCTGATTCTCGTCATGGAGCTGCTCACGGGCGGCGATCTGTATTCATTGTTGAGACACTCCACAGAGGGGATTCCGGAAGAGCAAGCCCGGAGAATCATAGGAGACGTTTGCGCTGGCATGGTATTCTTACATAGTAAGAATGCTATCCACGGTGACCTTAAGTCCGCGAACGTACTTCTCGATGGGGAAGGCAGGGCTAAGGTGAGTCAAGAGTGCGTTCGATAATACAAAGGGTTCTAACGACAGAGATGCTCTTCGGGACGGGACGTAACGACTTCAAAAGCACAGGGGGTCTGGGCACTGTGATGATATGGGCATACTGCATGACTTTGTGTGCTCCACCGCAAAACAAACGAAGAGGCGCCTTATGTCGTATTTCAAGCCGCTCGTAGAGCACGACTTTTGCAAGGGGTTACGTTCATGTCTATCACCCACGCAAGACCGTCGTCTGCTGTACGGTGCCATGTTTCCTCTTGTTGTTGGATCCCAGATCGGGGACTTTGGGACCTCGAGGTGGGCGAAACACAGCAACTCTACGGGTCTCGCAACGCGCAAAGCAACGCAAGGAAACGCTACCCACATGATGAGCTTTGCCTGGGCTGCTCCCGAGGTATTTTTCAACGCGATGTAGCGCGAGAAAAACAGATGGGGTTTATAGCGGTTTCAAGGTTTTCGACGACAGAGAGGCCTCCCAAGGCTTTGTTGTTGCGATGCCATAACACGTATCAATAGCACGTTTCGGCATACTTGATTTCTGAATGATGGGGCTCCTTAAACCAAATCCGTCGCGGAATGTCATTTTTGCTTCGCAACATATTTTTTTATACACCTAGACCTTAGATTTGTTCATGTAGTTACCCTATGTCAGTTTACTGAAAAGCAGGTTTCGGGTAGCCTATGGAGCTCTCCGAGCGAAAAGCCTCACCTCTACCGTAGCATGTTTTATGCGTCATCTACAGCAGACCAGTATGCGGTTCTCCAGATTCTTCACCAACGCATAAACGTTGAAAATCGTTACCAGTGCCAGTATTTACTATACACCGCTGGACGAACTCCCCGCTATACCTGTACAATATTGTGCGGTCGTCCCGTCACATTCCTCCTTCCATCGCTTCTTATCCTCTACGTGAACAGGTGCTTAGTGCAAAGGGTACTTCCTGCGCGAGCGATGTGTACAGCTTCGGCATTGTGGCTTGGGAAGTGCTTTCCATGGAGGTCCCGTGGGCGGGTGAAGTCCCCTTTGATATATACACGCGTGTGGTGTTCAAAGGGGATCGTCCAGCAATCCCTGCCGACGCGCCCGGTGATATCGCAGAGATCTTGCGGGCGTGCTGGACTGCGGCGTCAGAAGAACGACCGACCTCAAAAGCGATTTTAGAAATGCTCAACGCTCGCGCGTTTTGTGCGTAGTCTTATATGTCTCCTTGTAAATTGGTTGTGCTGTGCACAAGTGAATATTATTTTCCCTTGTTCGTTCTCCCACCGGGAACCTGGCTGGTTTCTGGTTGTGGCTACGGGTTAGACATCAGTGTAGTGAGCCAATCATTTGAAAACACCATCGCGATCGCCGTCGTCACCATCACTGCATCATATACAAGGTGCTGCTGAACGTCGGTAGTTGTCCTCTAGGCTGTGGGTTTAATCTACAAAAAAAATGGCCGACTATGATTTGACAGACGGTAGAATGGAGACCGACAACTGTAACCCTGGACACAAGTACTACAGTTGCCGCCGCAAGTGCGCCATTGGCTTGTTCTCGCGTGAGAGTTCCTTCGTCTATTGGGATGTATGTCGAGAACAGGGGTCCTCAAGCGTTTCTTACTGATGAGTCGCAAGCATCTTCACCCCGGAAAACGCTGCCTGTCTGTATGTTGGCCTTATATATTCTACGAAACCTGCGTGGGTTTCGTGTGGGTTTCGTACACGTTCATGCGTTGCTGCCGGGAATAGGCATAGTTCAGCAAAAAGTGGGCCTGTGCTCGCTTTCAAAAAGGTATTAGCCATTGAGGACGCAGGGCTGAACTAGCTATCGAGGGAAGGATGACGGCTTGTGCTGATCGCGGCGCGGAGGGTCCACCATCTCTCGTGCGTTTGCCACGATTCCTAGCCGTTGTTCTCGTGGGTGGTTTTACACATAACGAAGGACAAACCATACTACAACGAACGACGGTTGGGTTACTTCTGTATTTTACCGTCAAATAGTTCTTACGTACGGACTAATCCAGTCGCAGCCGACCTGCGCTAGCAACCTTCTCAATACGCCGCATTTTTGGTGTGAGCGTACTTGCACCTGATCGACGGGCCATGCTGGATGCTGATCGCCGGAGTGAACTATGTGGATCATGTTACGGGAAAGGATTTGGGGAGTATCACGTTTATGGGGGGTAACCGTTCAGTCCCGGGCACATGTACAATCCGGCTTATCATTCGTCATTCGTGACACATAACGGTTGTCGAACTTGGCACCCCCAGCCGTGTCCCTCTGGTTCTCACGCCGTGGAGCCGTTCTGTAAATAAAAACAAAAAAAAGGTGCTTGAATTTCCAACGCGGCAGCAACCGGTCTGACGGTGCAAAATCCAACGGGCGTACAATATCGAACCGTGCTATTTTAATAGATTGTGCGCTAAGTACTGCTGTTCTCGCAAGAGGTTGAAGCGTTGATCGACCTTGTAAGGTAAGGGCCAGCTTGATCCACCAAATAGCAGACATCGTTGAAAGTTTCGCCGACGACAGTCTCCGAACACGTCGGATCATAAAATCAAACGACATCGCCGTATATCATCCGCTGAAGCAGCATCGTTCCTGTATGTAGTGTTCTGCAATGAAATCTTTACTAGTCGCCGGTTTCAAGGTATTCCAAGGATGCTATCACCTGTTTCCTCTCGTTCAACGAAAATGAGTCAGGCCTGACATAGACGATAATCACCACCTCGGTGGACCACGTACTACACGAACCACAAGTGGGCGGTTCGGTCAGGTCTTCGGAGTCATCCCACGGTAGGGGTGCAGCAATAAGTTCCTTAGGTCCTGGCATGAGGAGCTCAGTATCTCCCCCGAAACAGGTCTTCCAAGATTTTCGTCCGCGCAACCCGATCAGCATTTCTATCCGCTAGTCCTAAAGCAAATGCACTAGTGAAGTCATCATACCTACAAGTAGTTCCTCACTGCAGGAGCTCAACCGGCCAGGAACCTTTTTACCCCAAAACGTGCAACCCCTACCGTGGGATGACTCTTCGAGCTTCTTTTTTCTGTTTTTCAACACTACATACGGAAAACCCGTCGTGAACATTCCGAGTATCTGAACATGATAATAGACACATTCTACCATAGATAGAGGTTTACCACATACTTTCCGAAGCTCCCCACTTGAGGGACTCTAAACCCTCACAGAAGAAATGATTTTGAGCTGACTAAAAGTGAAATCCGATGAACAAACCCGTGGCCCATCGATACAAACCAAGCATATTGCAAAAAGCTATTGGCATTCCGACGATTTTGGGTTAAGGAGCTCCGTCATCCAGAAAATAAAAACGTCAAAAACGCTGCCTCTATCGTACAACGCGCCAATATAGTGTTTTGTATGCGCGCGTTGGACTAATTTCGTAGCGTGTTTGCATACGCTCTTGCAGGACAGCGTCGTTCATAGTTCCGAGTGGTAGCGGTTGAGTCATGCTGAGCCTAGGTCGGTGGTGGTTTCCTTAGTATGCTCATGTGCGTTGAGTATCGTGGGTTTGGTCTGATGTCCCACAAAGCTTTGCACTCTTGTTGGATTAACGGTGTTGTTCTCTTGGAGGCAAGTCGATCTTTGTTCCGAGTAATAGTTGAGGTATACGCATCTGGTGTGTGGGATATAATCGGGATGGATCCGTCTTTTAGCGGCTTGAACACAATGTGTTATACAGTAGTAGATGCATCGGTGTATTGCTCTTCTTGGCGCATTATTTTCGTGAAGGTCATTAGGTTATGCCGTATAACGATTTATTTTTAGGTGGTCCGTGTATTGTTTACCGCGTCGGTGAACCACCATGTTAATGCAAAACAGTTTGTTCCCTGTGTGGTATTTTCCACCGTTTGTAATATTGCCGGTGAGTTACCGTCAGAATACACAACGTTACTTCCCGTGTGGTCCTATCCGCCCCCTGCAAGGTCTCGGATTCGCTTCATGAGCAGGCAGCGTCAGCCGCAGAAACTTTGTACTTTTTGTATGTTTTATTCGTTACACGCAATTCCTATTTTCTTTCTTCCTTGCAAGTTGGGCTAGTGTGCTCCCTTGCACATGGTCCGCACTCGATTTCACTGTATGTGTGCTTTGTTGTCGTTTCTGCTTAGCATTGCATAGCCGAATTACAAGTTTCCAAAACAAATAAAAAAGGGTCACACGAGCACCATATAATTTATTTTTATATACAACTCTTTATATATAGGTGCGCATATACCGCACGAGGGAATGGACAGCCCTCCCGCCCCCACAGGCGGCAAGGCCGCGTTGATGAAGTTTGCAACGGAAGGTATCGGGAGTATTGCATAGAACGGACTCAATATGGGTTGAGACAAAACCGAACGCTCATTTTTCGGGACACAGGAGCAGGACTACGAATCATCAATCAATGGATCAGCACCTCGAAGATGAGACAGGGACGGAAAAGTTGAACGATGTGCCGTTTGTCCACAGGACGTCCAGACGCGCTGTACCGCAACGACACACTGCTACACTGCACTGTAGTATCCGTGCACCATCATCGCATGGTTGTTTGGCTCCTTTGAATGTTTCGACTTCTGCTTTACTTCTACACATCTGCACTTTGCGATGGCCTACGGAGGACTTTCGAAAGCTCTGATGAAAGCTAGCCCAGGAAAAACGCTTCAACACAAGTTAGTATCCTATCATAATGCCTCAACATGGAAGTAACGGCATTGCTTGGGCCGGTGGAGCGCAATCTGCTTCATTGTCAAGCTCATCTGCCCAAATATCCCCAGCCTACGATAGTCTTTAGACGAAAACGACATATTCGCACGGACGACATGTGTACACGGGAAGCCGTATTCAACATTTTCCGTGTGCATCCTGCTTCCCGTCGCCTGTTAAGTCAACGTCTCTTTCTCTGGCGTTACGCATTTATCACGAGCTTGCCCAGGTGCAAGTCAACACCCCAGATAAGGGAGCGATTTGATTACCGCGCTGGTTCGATATAGACCGGGGGTACCCTCCATACCAAGAACCCTACTGAACTGTAAGTTCGCGGGACTTGAGTCTTCCCATCACCTCGCTAGAAGTCGGGCGACCCTCGGGTGCCCCTACCCAGCACGCCTGCACAACGCATGCGATGTCAGCGGGGGCGTCTGCAGGCATTTTAGGACGTTCTCCTAGGAACACTACCCGCTTAAAAATGTCCAGGGAGGTCAATTCTTCCGTCCAAGGAACCTGCATGGAAAGTACTTCCCAAGCCACAATCCCGAAGCTGTACACATCGCTGGCGTAGGAGGATCCCTTCATGCCGAGCACCTTATTATTAGACAGGGCGGTTGGGGGGAAGTGATTGGAGCATCCGGGGGCGTGGGGAAGTTGAACGTTATCGTTAGCTGCCGCGGTTTCCTCGCGGAAGGGCGCTTGCCGGTTTGAAAGAGCACCAACGGGTTCGGGGACAAACTACCAAACAATTGTGGGAGGATAATCGTTGAAGCGGGAACCGGGTTCACGGCATGAACACACGGAACCCTTGGCACACCAAACAACCGACTGGTCCACTCGCACGCGATCGCTAAGTCATGCCACGGCAGGGGTGGTAACACATATTCTAAGGTCCCCACGTGAGGAACCCAATATCTCACCAGAAACATGACTTGGAAGACATATTTTCGCCAAACCCGGATTACGTTTCTGTGCGCTAGTCCTAAACCACATATTCCAGTGAAACGTACCGTACGACCGGAAATACTTACTTGAAGAGCTCAACCGGTCAGAAAATATTGAGCTAGAAAATGGAGTCATCCCACGGGTAGGGGTGCAGCAGACGTGTTTGAGTTCGGAACGTTAGGAGCTCCATCCATCACCCGAAACATGACTTGGAAGATGTTCGTTCGCGCAACCCGACCAACATTTTGGTTTTTGCGCTAGTCTTTAAAACCAACATACTCTTAAAAGGATCATACCAAACGGTAGTTCCTCGCCTGAGGAATTCAACTTGTCATAAACGTTTGGCCTCAACCGTGCATCCGCTCATGAGTACTGATGAATAGGCAGACGGTGCCCCGGTTCACCGCCCTCGGGTACCATTTTCAACACAAGGCTTGGGGTCATCTGATTTCCAGCGCATTACGAAAGGAGCATAACGATATAACGGTGTACCCCTGTGTGTTCTGGCCCCTGACATGACTATGTTGGCGGCAGGTTATTGCTCCGTGACGCGTGTTATAGGTAGTCTAGATGTCGTTCCATTGTTTAGTTCTGGAGTTGATCTGGGTGTGACGCTGCCTCACGTATCGAGCGGTGCTCACCAATCGAGAAAACGGTTGACACGAATGCCAGAAAACGGTGCAAGCCAACGCGCATGGTGATATGCCGATGTGCCTGGGCCTTTTGTGCCATCTTCCGGTATGGCGGTGCTTTGATTGACCGATGAGCGCTGCCCATATACGGTGGTGTTTGTGAAAGATTCACCGTAGATACCGTGAAATGGCGCAAACCGCTTCGGGTATACCGTTGTTTTGTCTAACGCTCTACATATATGTCGCTCGTGTAAGATTTACCGTTGGCATCAACTAAGCACGTGTTTACCACGCATACCGATGGGAAAAGACGCATTGAGAGGACACTGGGTGGGGACAACCCCAGATAGATGTGTTCCACATTCCGACCTTTACGTAGTGTCAAAGGATATATCCAATACGATGGCGGACACCATGCCTCTAGTTGTCTAGCGATGATATATCAAACCCCTCCCGGTTGTCAAGGAGTACAATTATGCTGCACACCGGCTGGAGGGTCATACCCCACAGGTTCAAGCTCCAGATAATGTGTACTGTCAGCGCAGTATCAACCCGTGGTAACGACATGCGCTAATACCACTAACGGGACTTCACGGGTCGTAGTGGTGTTAGCTCGAACATCAAAACGATCCCCACATTTTTGTTCAGATGTCAGCGTACGAGCACGAGACTTACGCGATGAGCTCGAAGCAAAGAACCCGCGTGGAACAAAGGGGGGAATGTCGTGGCTGCCCATGGAAACTGCGGCCTTTCAACGATACCCGTCGGGAAGGCCTCACCAAGGATGCTGGCAAGAAACGCGTATCAATCAATTTTCTAGGCGGTGTCTCGCTCTGCACTTCGGTGTGTACTTACCTCGGGAGCAGCCCACGCGAAGCTCATCATGTGCATGCCACTTCCTTGGGTGGCTGTGTAAGTTACGAGGCCCGTGGTGTCACTGTTTTGCGCCCACCTCGAGGTCCCGAAGTCCCCTATCTGGAATCCGACGACAAGCATAAACGATAAGCGGCGTATTGCAGACGACGCACTTGCTTTTATGTAAAAAAGCGGATTTCCTAACCTCTTGCAGACACTATGTGTGGCACGCACAGCACAAGCAGTTGTGCGTAAACTAGCCACGGTGTCCGATACCATCTGCAAATATTGGTGCCCCTTCCAATTCTGAGAGTAAATACATCGGTGCTTGCACATCCGCGTGCTTGTACTACTACGCCGTTCAACTTCTTTATTTTTTGCATGACCACTAGAGCGCCTCGCCGAAGCGCCTACCCTGCCTTGACTATGGCTGTGGTAAGGGGGTCACGATCAAGGCGTCGAGTTAGTAGCCACCCTATACACATATGACCGAGGCCATGGTGGGGGGGGGTGGGGGCTTTTTCTTCTACCGAGGATAGGCCACGGGCGCGTGGGCGTCAGAACCTTGCTCAAACACGGATTCAACCCCATGGATTTTGGCACAGGATAGAGCATACAATTTTCCGGCGGTGCAAGTAACGACTTCAAGGAGTATGGAGAAAGCCACACGCGCTAAGTGTCTCTGAGTGTCTGCCTCAAAGCAGAGGCCTTAACAGTAACCCTCCAGTACTGTATCGTTGGTTAGGTTGCGATCATAAGCTTCTCAAGTTTGTGGATTCAACGTATGCAACGCCGCCACCACCACCACCGCTATAGAGTTCTTTGCCAGCCTTTGCCAAACAAAACAAGAACCAATTCGTTCACTATAAAGGCCCCCAGGCGCTCGCTCCAGCGACCGGCCTAAACTCGCTCGTAAACATATGGGTCTACCCACCCCCCTCCTACTGTACCCATA
>JBBMKB010080465.1:0-12556 GCA_037833945.1 Alaria marginata
TAGCGACTCCCCTTAGTACTAGCGAGTACCAGGGTCAACAGTATGATACGTAGACGATTTGTCGTTAATCAATCTGTCCTTACTCATACAGTAGACGATCTATTACGGGGGACCATAGTAAATAGGACCAAATATTGTTAGTAAAAATAAGTAAGAATATAGGTTTTTGTATGTACCGTAGGTCCTATTTCCTATGGTCCCCCGTAGTAATAGCAGCCCCAAGGTTTAAAACGTGGACGAAGTACCGCCCGTGCCCTAGCGAAACGCTCACCCTGCGGCCGTGCTTGCCCTTTGTTTACGCTGCTGTGTCGGTTTTGCAGGCGGGCGAGGCGTTTCGTGAACAGGGCATTGTTTTGGCGGAGGAGTTGTCCAACAAGAAGACGTCTAGGTGAGGTGTTCGTTGCCTAACATCAGGGCGGAAATGCGTGCATACCACTCTTTCCGGAGGTGTAAGGACCGTTTGTGTGGAAGAGTGAACGTAGGAAATCTGAGTTTGTGGAACGGTATTGATTCTAAATATATGGAAGGCGTGTTGGTTCGGGGACATCTACGTATATGATTAAGAGCAAGTGCGTGTGAGGTTGAACCTGCTTTAAGGAGGGAGTAACAAGGACAGGACGGGTACTATTAATACTAGGAAAGCGAAGCGTACGGCACAATACAGGAAGCTGGTTGGTAACCGACTGGCAGAAACTACTGCCTCTGTGAGGACTAAGGCGGAAGGGGTTAGCAGAAAGTCTAGGGAGATTTGGTTGGGTTGTCTTGACGGAAAACGAAGAGCAGAAATGCGTGCCACTCTGTCCGGAAACGTAAGGATCGAGTGGATTCGAACTGTACTGTCGTGTTTTTGCGACAGACTGCTTGGGTTTTTTGTGGTGTGGTTTTCCAGCGGTTTGAAGGTTAGTGTTGATACTGTTGTAATACACAAAGCTGTAAGGATTGATTTGGATGTCAAAAGTTATAAACAGTGGTTTGAAGGTTAGTGTGCATACTGTTGTAATACACAAAGTATCCTTACATTTCGTTTGACAAAGAAGGGAACTGCGTGCCGCTCTGTCCGGGAATGTAAAGATTGATTTGGATGTCAAAAGTTATATATTATAAAAATTAAAAATACACCTCAGCTGTGAGATCAAACATTTGGTCGAAACTCATCTTTGCAAGCTGTGTGTTATAAGTTCTACAAGTTCGAAGTATGTAGACTACACCGACAGCTCTTACAGGACGCGTGAGGGGAGGTTGCTGTGATGCCGCAGCAGTGCAGGGTAGATTGAAACTCTTGAGAGATTGCGTGTTACCCCCTCAGCAGATTGAGTAACAAAGCGGGTTTGTCTTATTTATCACTACGGCACGTTTTATAAAAAACGCATCTTCTTTGTTGCGCAGGATCTGACTATTACGGGGGAACATAGTTAATAGGACCCACCGTATACACAAAAATCTATATAGTTAGCTATTTTTACTACCAATATTTGGTCCTATTAACTACGTTCCCCCGTAATAGTATCGTCGCCCAATGCTGCAGAATCGTGTTCAGCAAGAACTTCGAGGACGTGGGAGTTATATATCAGTACGGTGTGTTTTCAAAATACTCCACACCTCGAACAGATAAGATCCCTTTTCAGGAGCTATTACGGGGGAACGTAGTTAATAGGACCTACGGTAAAGACAAAAACCTATATATTTATCTATTTTTACTGCCAATAGTTGGTCCTATTAACTACGTTCCCCCGCAATATGACTTTCAGGGCAGACAGATCCCCGGTCTATCTGATCTTCATGGCCTATAGATCGTATTGCCGGGTGAAAGCCGGATGGTCTGAATGATATAACACAATGTTTTCCTGGGTCAGAACTGTACTACACAGATCCTACACGACATGCCATGACGACATATACAACTCCCCAAAATCAATGAATCCATACTATTTCAAGACGATATATATTTTTCGACTTCGAAGCACACGATATAGATGATGTAGATGATCTAGATGATATAGATTATCTAGATCGTGATCTGTCCGAGGTGCTTTGTTATCGGCGCTGCTTGTTATTGCCGTCGTCGCCCTGTATGAGTTTCAACGTAAGCATCTCCTTGATTATCGGGTCTGGCTCTTGCTATCTCCGCCCGATGTGCTGTGCAGTGCAGTGACACCATCCAGTTTAATTAGAACCATCCGGTTTGTGAATTTTCGGTAGAACAGACCAGGAAACTCGGCCTGTCACGAGAAAAACTACTTGGATTTAGTATTGGTCCGTTTTTTGCGGTAGGAAAAGATAAGACCAGCGTAGAGATAAGACCACCTGAATAGGCTTTTGTCACCGGGGGGCCTCGAAGTTGGTAGTCTACACCGCTGTATAAACGTCTGCTTTGGTATCGCAGTTGTTTGTTATTATCGACGCCAACTACCGCCGAGTGATTGATGTTCAGCAAGAAATTAAACGACGTTGGATTTGTACAGTACAGGACATCTAATAAGAAACAGAAATACTGACCCAGCCTGGGTTTCTTATTTGAAAAAGGGTGCGTTCTACGCTAACTTCAGTATAACGGATCCCGAATTTCTTATTTTCCTATAAATACCAGCCTGGGTTTCTTGTTACCTTGTTTCTTTCTAGGTGTCCTGTACTGTATATCAATACGGTGTTGTTGTTTTTTTTGTTGCATCTGCTTTATTATCGGAGCTGTTTCTTACCATCATCGCCCGGTGCCGAAGATTGATGCTCAGCTTCAAGGGCGTGGGGTTTGTCTATCAGTACGTTTGTTTTCATTACAAACATCTGCTTTATTACCGAGGCTGTTTGTTGTTCTTGACGGCCAATTCCCGCAGAGTAATGTTCAGCAAGAACTTCAAGGGCATGGGCGACCTCGCAGCCAACATGGCATCGTTCTCCTCGGCCCTGAAGCAAGTGCACGACCTTCTCTCCATGCTCGTGTGAGTCGACGGTCTACAGTAGTGGCTATTGGGGTTGGCGGTGGTGGTGTTGTTGGTGGTGGTGATGCTGGTGGTGCTCCAAGTCTGCTGCTGTACAGCCGTTGTTATTGTTGTTGGTGTTGGTGTTGTTGTTGCTGCTGTTATTGTTTTTGATCTCACATTAGCTCATTGCCATCATCTAGCTCGTGCTCGCGAAACGGCACGTTGTAGACTTCTTCGTTTTTGTTGTTGTTGTTGGTGGTGGTGTTGGCGTTGGGGGTAGTGTTGTTGCTGTTGCTGCTGCTGTTGGCGTTGGTGGTGGTGGTGTTATTGGTGGTGTTGGTGTCATTGTTGTTATTGCTGTTGATATTGTTTTTGGTCTTATGTTTGCCCATTGTCATAATCTAAGCCGTGCTCACGAAAAGGCACGTTGATGTCGTTGTTGTTCGTGGTGGTGGCGTTGCTGGTGTTGTTGCTGGTGGTGGTGTGGGTGTTGTTAGAGCTGGTGTTGGTGTTGGCGGTAGTGCTGGTGTTAGTGTTGGTGGTGGTGTTGGTTGGTTTTGTTGTAGGTGTTGTTGATATCGCATTAGCTTATTGTCATAACCTAGCCCATGCTTCCGAAAGTACGCGTTGTCGTCTCTGTTTTTGGCGGTGTTGGTGTTGGTGTTGGTGGTGGTGTTGGTGTTGGTGTCGGTGTTGGTGGTGGTGTTGTTGTTGGCGTTGGCGTTGGCGTTGGTGTTGGTGTTGGTGTTGGCGTTGGTGTGGGTGTTGGTGTTGGCGTTGGTGTTGGTGTTGGTGTTTGTGTTGGTGGTGGTGGTGGTGATGGTGTTGGTGCTGGTAATGGTGTTGGTGTTGTTGTTAGTTTTGTTGTGTATCTACCATTAGTTCATTGTCATTTTCTAGCCCGTGGTCTCAACAAGGCGCAAGAAATCTACAGGTAGCTATGATATCGTACATCAGGTGTAGTCTTGGTTCAAGCCAGAGACAGCGTGTGGTGTCAGTTGCGGCACGATAACCAACAATGCTTTGTTGCGTTTCGTAAAGGATATATATATATATCCGTTGGTGTTTACCCCCCTCAGTAGGAATGCGGGGGACTATGGTCATACAACTACGGCTGTGCATGAATGAGTACATCCTCCCCCCCCCTCACGAGTGGTTCCCAGCAGGGTGCGGTTCACCCTTCATGCGACTCACCGAACACCTCACGGCGCTTCGGGGTTGGTGCACGCAATGTCTGCCTGGTCGGTGAAAACCTGACGTGCTCCGCCCCGGAATTGTAGGGATGCGATGACCTATGGTCATACGACTACGGCCATGCATGAAATGAGTACCCCCCCTCCCCCCCCGCGCCCGTGTGTCTTGGTGCAAGCCAGCGACAGCGTGCGATCGGGTCTGACGCTTCCGCTGGCTGAGTTCAAGGATGGGTTCCGGGATCTGGACGGGCTGTCAGAGGAGCTTGACTTAAGGTGAGGTGGAACGCCGAGGGCTGAGAGCAGAGCGTCGAGAGGCAGGGCTCTGAGTTGGTTGACTAGAAGTCGCGGACCAATTTGTTAGTTAGTGGACTATTACGGGGGACCATAGTAAATAGGACCTACGCTACACTCAAAAACCTATACATTTCCCTATTTTTACTTACAATAGTTGGTCCTATTTACTATGGTCCCCCGTAATAGTTTCTAGACTAGTTGGCTAGGTAGGACTTGTCGCCTGAGGCTCGCTATGTGTTTTATTTCGAGAAAGACGAAAGCCAGCCGATACCCGACTGATGACTGTCAATACTATTAATACTACTATTACGGGGGACCATAGTAAATAGGACCAAATATTGTTAGTCAAAATAGGGAAAGTATGTTGGTTTGTGTGTGTACCGTAGGTCCTTTTTACTATGGTCCCCCGTAATAGTAGTAGCCGTCAACGGCGTGCAGAGCTTTTCTGCAAGCGGTTAGCCATTGTGAACCCCTCCCTTCCCACGGACCCGCTCCCTCCCCGGAGAGAGAGCAAGCCGTCCCCGGGAGGGCGCCTTCTCCCGCCCCCCGCTCGCCGAGTTGGGCGTTTGCGGCCGTTCTTTCGCCGAGGTTACCGAGGGCTGATGTGTGGGGTGGGCGTGGCACGGTCGTGGTGCCGAGGGAGGTCGGGTGCCGGACGATGGAGGCGGTTTTCTGCGGGGAATACTGAAACCGGCAAAGTCGTGAAGATCCCAAACGACACCATCACCGCCACTACGGCACAGGCGTAGTATACATACAGTATGTAGGAATGAATGATTTTTGTGTTTTTTTGGCGGGTGGGTGGTCATTACTTTTTTTTTCATTTTAGCACAATCTGTTGTGGGCTGTAATTTAAATACAAAAAATGTTTTCAGGGAGGGGGGGTTGTAATTGATTAATTTTAGCACAACAGGGGCGCGATATAGTAAAGATAGCCGTCAAATCCAGCCAGCTCAACAGCCCTAGTATTGACGTTTTTGGAACCAAGAGATATCGACAAAAAAAAACCGTGAGCTTGGCCTAATCAACCGTGTACGAGTCGAGCAAGTGCGCAGCAGTACGAGGAAGAATCATGCCGTGCCCGTACGACTCGTTGCATTGTAGTTCGGACACCGTTTGTTTACGGTTAGCATCCCATAATCAAGCAGTGACCGGCGCTGAAGTGACCCTTTTTATGTATAGTCGTCGCCGCTTTTTTCTTCGGGACCCTTTTTCGAAAACTGCCCTCCCGTTTTCTGGGACAAAACTACTTGGAATGAAGGGGGTGTCATGTTTTCAGCAGTGAAAAAATCAAGTCCCGAAGGGGTTTCCTGCGAGCACATGGCTTTACGTTTCTCTCTCAAGTCCCAGAGGGATCAATTGCCAGTACATTGATACCAGGTACGGGGGCGGCTACGTTTTGACCCTTTAACTAGGGCGAAAGTTACCCACACTAATTCCAAGTAGTTTGTCCCAAAAAATGAGCGCAATTCTAGAGGGGTTAAGCGCGGGGTGTGTCCGGCCAAGTAGACCTTTTTTTTTGTTGAACCGGTGTTTCTCTTAAATTGATAGGGGTATCTCGTAGCGTTTAGTATGCCCGTGCAAAGCCATCTTACCTCTCTTAAATCGGTGTTTACGATTTAGGAGAGGGGTGTGTCAGGCCAAGTAGACCTGTCTTACACTGGGATTTCTCTTAAATCGGAAGGGGCACGTATCATATAGCGTTTAGGATGCCCGTGCCAAGCCATTTTACCTTTCTTAAATCGGTGTTTATCTTATACCGGGCTCTCTTAAATCATAGCCCCCCCCTCCAGATGCAAGAAAGTACGCACAAAATGCGGAAGTCCGCCTGACAAGTGGTTCGTGGTAGGATGCAGCTCACCCTTCATGCGACTTGCCGACCACCTCACGGCGCTTCGCGCTTGGTGCACGCGATGTCTGCCTGGTCGGTGAAAACCCGACGGGCTCCGTCCCGGCATTGTAGGGATGCGAGGGTCAGTGGTCTCAACGCTGCGGCTATGATATGCATGAAATGAGTACTACACCCCCCCTGTATGTTTTGTTTTCCTTTCCCAAAAGGGCCGAGTGTCTGTACAGTACAGGACACCTAATAAGAAACAGGCTAACAAGAAACGCAGGCTGAGATTTACAGTAAAATAAGAAATTCGGGAGCCTTTATGCTGAAGATAGTGTAGAACACTCCCCCTCCTGAATAAGAAACTCAGCCTGTGTCAGTATTTCTGTTTTTTATTAGGTGTCCTGTGCTGTGTGTCTGTTATGTACATCTGTGATAAGCCCACTGCTGTAACACGACAAGACCACGCTTTCCGTCACAGGGGACAGGAGTACGAGGACCACCTGTCGAAGGCGCTGGATCAGAAGGAGCTGCCGACGGAAGGGAAGCTGCACGACCTGGCGGCGAGGGCCAGGTGCCTGATTCTGACCCCCTTTAGACACAGTCTACGATAGAGGTTCACCATTTTTTTTCTGAAGCTCCTCACTTTGAGGAGCTCTATACCCTCTCACCGCAAAACTGATTTTGAGCAAACTGAAAGTGCGATCCGATGAACAAACCCGTGGCGCATCTTTGACAAAAAACAATTATTGCAAAAATAGAATGACATCCTGACGGTTTTGGGTTAAGGAGCCCCGTTATCCAGAAAATAAAAACGAAAAAAATGCTATACTAATAGTAAGTAATACCTCTATCGTAGAATGCGTCGTACGGTAGGTATTTTAGCATGCTATGGTATGACGCGTTCTTCGATAGAGGTACTACGGGGGACCATAGTAAGTAGGACCAAATATTGTTCGTAAAAATGTGGAAATGTATAGGTTTTTGTGTCTACCGTAGGTCCTATTAACTACGTTCCTCCGTAATAGCACTTTTTGGCGTTTTTACTTTCTGGATGACGGGGCTCCTTAACCCCAAAATCGTCGGAATGTCATTCTATTTTTGCCATATGCTTTTTATATATATATAGATGGGCCACGGGTTTTTGTTCATCGGATTGAACATTCAGTTTGTTCGAAAAACAGTTTTTCGGTGAGGCATAGAGCTCCTCAAGTGAGGAGCTTCAGAAAAAAAATGCTAATGGTGTTATACTATGGTAGAATGCGTCGTACTGTAATCGGTACAATAACACCACTGTTTTTTCTGAGGCTTCTCATTACTATTACAGGGGAACGTAGTTACTAAATAGGACCTACGGTAAACCCAAAAACCTATATATTTCTCTATTTTTACTATTACTTCCACTATTTGGCCCTATTAACCACGTCCCCCCCGTAAATAGAGAGGAGCTCTATACCTCTCACCCAAAAAAATATGTTTTGAGTAAACCTGAAGGTGCAACTCGATGAACAAGCCCGCGGCCTAGGTACGCTAACAAATCGAGCTCCCCTTACAATCTGGCCGCCCGGATGCCCGGGTCTTTGGGGCGGTAGGCTGTTCGCGTTCGCGTCTGTTCGCATTTGCGGGGTAGGAAACACTTTCTGGTGGGATCAAGGTACGGGCGCAGACCCAACCCAACCCCTAACCGTAACCCTGACCCCAACCCGGACCCGAAACGGACCAGAAACGGGCGAGAAACGCGGCAGCCCTCGGCCAATGGGAGGAGGTGGCTTTACCAGACCCAAACCCCCAAACATACCAGATAAAGTACCAAATATATTACTCTATATAGAGGTTTTTAGGCTGGTTTTTGTGGTTTTGGGTGTTTTCTTTACAAATAACACGAGGGCGTAGACCCAACCTAACCCTAACCCCAACCCCGAGCCAGGCTAAGCTACCAGATTTAGATGATCTAATAAAAATGTGCGGACCACCTCAAAAAACTTAATATTTTTGGTACTTTATCTGGTATGTTTGGGGTGGTGAGAATGTGGTAAAGTCTACTGAATGGGAGGGCGTATTAAACTACTCTCCAAGATCCAGGCGGCCACATTGTTAGGTCTTCTCAACAAATCTGTTTCAAAACAATAATGACATACAGGCAACAAGAAACGCAGGCTGAGATTTTGCAGGAAAATAAGAAATTCGGGAGCCTTTATGCTGCAGCTAGTGCAGAGCGGACCTTCTCACACATAAGAAACTCAGCCTGGGTCAGTATCTCTGTTTATTATTATGTATTAGGTGTCCTGTACTGTATCCTATGATATGTGTTATACGAGTCTGGGTTAAGGAGCCCCTTCGTTGGGAAAACAAAAGGCTGAAAGGCGACGTTGATACTGTGGTAGCACGAGTTGAATGCACGGTTCGACGCGCTCTACGGTGTAGGTTTATGATTGATGATTGATGATTGACGCGGCTCTTCAAGGCCTATTAATATACATGATTAGGAAAAAGGTATAACATCAGCCGTCGACGTAAAGTCAACTAACTGAGGGTTTACGTTCGGAGCGCCCGCAACAAAAACGTCATCACGTTTTACCTGGTGTGTAGTTATATTTGCCATTATTTACTCTAGTTTACTTCTACTTGTATATACTGCGTATATATCTGCGTTTGCTTGTACTTCCCTAGACTTACCTACAATGATTGATAACGCGCCATCTGTGAGGCTGCCACATATCGACACCGTTGAGAATGTCATGGTGTTTTGCGATATTTACCCCGAGAAGGCCGTTGGATTGTTCATCGGGCTGCACTTTCATTTGTCCTCGGAAGTTGGTGTTTGGGTGCGGTGTGGAGATTTTCTGCCGCTCCCCAGATGAGGAGCGGCAGAAAAAACAGGGGCTATACAAAGTACCTCTATCGTAGCTTGGGTATTTTAGGGGACACGCAGTCTACTTGGAAATAGTGTGGAGTGTGCTTTGCAGTAGTACGGGGGAACGTAGTTTATAGGATCAAATATTGGTATTAGAAATAGATTAATATATACCATGGTAGGTTTTTGTGTCTACCGTAGGTCCTTTTAACTACGTTCCCCCGTATTACTGTAGTATTCGCACGACCTGCTCATTAGCTACTGCTCATCCTTTTAGAGTGGCTATGTTTTCCCCGCACTGATTGATTTCCGAGTAGTTTTTCTCGCAACCTATATATACCTTGAAAGAGGAACACATCTGGAAAAAAGTGCGGCCGGAGTATCACGCTGCTTGCAAAGATGAGTATCGACTATTATATTAATTTGATCGAACTCACAGCTGACGTATTTGAAATATTATTTATAAAAAGGTGGGTGCCGTTTTAAAGGGGTCGAGTCATGGACAATTTCTGACTCGCCCAAGGGCCGCCCGTTGTTATCGAAGAAGGTTTTTTCCTATGACACGTTCTCTACGGTAGAGGTGTACCATTAGTATTTGCCTTCTGAAGATGGTGATTGCTTGAGGAGCTCTATACCTCACCCAAAAAATGGCTTTGAGTAAATTAAATGTGCAACCCGATGAACAAACCTATGGCCAAGGTATACAAAAAACCATATGGCAAAAAAAGGATGACATTCCGATGATTTTGAACCCCTTTACAACTGGAAACCCGTTTTTGGGGACTAAATTACTTGATAATAGTATAGGGACGGGGTTCGGGGTTCTAAAGGGGTTAAGGAGCGCCCCCCGTAGAACGTGTCATAGGAATGGTGATTACTTGAGGAGCTCTATTCCTCACCCAAAAAATGACTTTGAGTGAATTAAAAGTGCAACGCGATGAACAAACCCATGGCCAAGGTATACTGCAGTAACATTTCGTCGTCGCTTTAACTCGTATATAGTTTGGGATTAATGAGGCCTCTCTGCTGCGATCAGCCGGAGACTTTCACCCAGAGAAAAACCATATTGCAAAAAAAAAAAAATTACCGTACATTCAGACGATTTTGGGTTAAGTAGTCCCCCGTCACTCGGAAAATAAAAATGCCAAAAGTGCTATACTAATACTAGTATTATTACCTCTATCGTAGCAACGCGGAGTATGTTTGTTACAAGAAGAAGGCTGCGTTAGCGTTCCTGTTTTTGTTTGGTCGCTACCAGGTATTCGTTTTTTGTTTTTTACGGATTTTTTTTTTTTTTTTTTTTCCATTTGCCTGTTTTTGTACGAAGTACCAACTTGTATTAATTTTACTGATTTGTTTGGGAAAACGGGCCTGTTTTTTTTTTCCAATATGCATGTTTTTAATTTTCTTCTGTCTGTTTTGTTTGTCTGTGTGTTCCTCTCTGTGTATGTGTTTCTCTCGTTTCTACACACTGTTTGTCTGTGTGCTTATTTGTTTGCGTGTTTTGTGTGGTTAATGCGGTTTCTCTCACCTCTTTGCTTGTTTTGTTTGAGGGTTTGCTCATTTGTTTTGCGTGTTTGCGTAATTACTATACGTTTTCTCGCCTGTCTGTTGGTGTGTTCGTTTGTTTGCCCAGGTGGGATTTCGAGCTGTACAGGTTTGACCTGGTTCGCTACGTGAACCAGCTGGACTCCAAGAAGGTCGTGCTCTTGGAGACCGGCATCAACAGAGCTTTTTACGGCAAGTATCACACAAGTGTTCGATGCCTGCTTTTTGTTTGGCACCCTGGGGGTGTACGTGGTGTTCGAAGGACGTGGCTATAAAGAGCTCGTCCCTGCCTTTAGTGTTGTTTCCTTATCCGCTTGTTAATTAAGAAAAAGGTATAACATCAGCCGTCGACGTATAGTCAACTAACTGAGGGTTTATTACCGGATCGCCCGCAAAAAAAACGTCATCACGTTTTACCTTGTGTGTATTTATGTTTGTCCCTTTTTACCTAAATGTACGTGTACTTCTATATAATCCTCTGTATTTACGTATATTTCGCTAGACTTACCTACGATGATTGATAACGCGCCATATCATAAATATGTGGTGTTGGGTGGTGGTGTTGCTGTTGTTTGTTGTTGTGGCTGGTGGTGGTGTTTGTGTCGCCGTTGTTGCTCTTTGGTGGTATTGCTTGTTGTTGATGGTGTTTGTTGTTGGTGGTGTTGGCGGTGTTTGTTGGTGTTGTTGATGGTGGTGTTGGTGTTTGCTGTTGGTGGTGTTGTTGTTGGTAGTGTTGGCGGTGTTTGTTGGTGTTGTTGATGGTGGTGCTTTTGGTGGTGTTGTTGGCGGTGTTTGTTGGTGTTGTTGATGGTGGTGTTGTCTGTTGTTGGTGGTTGTTGTGATGTTGTTGGCACTGTTACTGTTGTTGTCGGTTACTGTGTTGTAGTCGCTGTTGCTGTTGTTTGTTGTTGACTTTGACGGTGTTATTGTTGGATCGCCATTGCCTCCCTGCCTACCTGGCAGCCTCTTGACACTTTGCCACGCCCATGGGTGATGAAACCGTTAGAAGATACATTCCACGATAGAGGTTCACCATTTTGTTTCTGAAGCTTATCACTTGAGGAGCTCTATACCCTCACCGAAAAAAATGATTTTGAGCAAAATAAAAGTGCAGTCGTCCGAGGAACAAACCCGTGGCCCATGTATACACAAAAGCACATTGCTAAAATAGAATGGCATTCCGACGATTTCGGGCTAAGGAGCCCCGTAATCAAGGAAATAAAAATGCCAAAAAGTGCTATACTAATAGTAAGTAATACCTCTATTGTAGAACGCGTCAAAAGTGGCCGTCAATCAGAAGCCACGGCGTCAACGTATCGCTCCACGTATTATTCAACGGCGGTTTGAATAGCATGAATGTATGATGGCCATCTACAGTATGTACACGGGAAGCAAAAACCAGAGCAAGCATGTAGAAGCGGAACAGAGCAAAGCAGCAGCGGTGCAGATCAAGGAGCAGCAGCAGTACAGAGCAAGAAGCAGCAGCACTTAATAAGCAGCCGCCGTTCTACGACCGACCTATTTAATTAATTATTCGCCTGCCTGCCTGCCTGCCTGCCTGCCTGCCTGCCCTGCCCTCCCGTCTATCTCGCTCATTTTTTGTTTCGGTGCTTTCGTCGGGTTTCTGTTGCAGCGCTATTGGCGTTTTTCCAGGGAGGGGCGGGGATATTCGGTAGCCAGGAGAAGACTATGAACAAGCGCCAGGAGCTGCTGGACTTGATGAACAAGCGGTACGACGGAGACCATGCGCTCTGGGCGTACGTGCGCTCGCGCCTGCAGGTGGGGGTACACTAGTGGGGCCTACTTAAGGCGGTACGTATAAGGCGGTCACCCGATATAGGGCGGTTGAAATCGGTTGACACGACTGTAAGTCTGAGTACAACTGCCTATACGAACAGGGCGGCCTCTCGATATA
>JBBMKB010080476.1:0-12554 GCA_037833945.1 Alaria marginata
CGACCCGACCCGACCCGACCCGACCCGACCCGACCCGACCCGACCCGACCCGACCCGACCCGACCCGACTCGACCCGTGATACGTTTTTTTAATTTCCTCACCCGACCCGCAAGACGGATCACGACCCGTGAAAAGCCCTAATATTATTCAGCACCCACATTTTGGGAACACACTATTTAATACTTGGAATTTTGTGTAGGAGTTTTTTCCCAGTCGAACGAGCAGTACAAAGGCTAACTAGTATTGTTATAATTATTGTGATTTGTTTTGCCGTCCGACAAGGTAGAATAGATGCCATTCCGACATAAATCGAGTATCCTTCCTTAAATCAGTGGTATCTCTCCTCTCCTACGACTCTCCGCCAACCATTTCCCAATTTCCCTTCCCCACATATTTTTAGTGTGCCCGAAACCAATTTCCTACTCCTAGCTTCGGACGTGCTCTTTTCCAAACGCAAGCTCGGGCATGTTGGCCATGGTCGAGGGTTGCTCCTGTTTGTGAACATTACTTGACGCGGGCTACGATAGACGTATTAATACTACTATTAGTATAGCACTTTTTGGAAATAGTAGTTTCTGAATGACAGGGGTCCGTAACCCAAAAAGTCGTCGAATATGGCATTTTTGTTTTGCAATATGGATGTTGTTTATACCTAGGCCATGGGTTTGGCGATCGGGTTGCACTTTCAGTTTATACTTAAAATACGTTTTTGGGCGGGGTAAAGAGCTCCTCGAGCAATGCCCATCCTCAGGAAAAAAGGGTGCACCTCTATCGAACTATCATTTACGGGAGACCATAGTAATCAGGACCTACTGCGAACACACAAACCTATACCAGGTAGATTCCTCATTTTTTACTAATAATCAAAATTGGTCCTATTGGTCCTGATTACTATGTTGCCCCGTAAATAGTAGCGTGTGTCAATTAACATTCCCCCTTGGCTGGCCATGACGACCATCTGCCGCCCACCCCGACGGGTACGGCTTTTCGACGTGTACCCTATTACGGGGGACCATAGTAAATAGGACCTACGTTACATACAAAAACCTGTATATTTACCTATTTTTACTAAAAATATTTGGTCCTATTTACTATGGTCCTCCGTAATAGACGCGTTCTACGATATACTACTATTAGTATAGAGGTAGCATTTTTAGCGTTTTTAGTTTCTGGATGACGGGACTCCTTAACCCAAAATCGTCAGAATGTCATTCTAGTTTTGCAATATGCTTGTTTTGTATAGATAGGCCACGGGTTTGTTCATCGGATTGCACTTTCAGTTTGCTCAAAATATTTTTTTCGGTGAGGGTATAGAGCGGCTCAAGTGAGGAGCTTCAGAAAAAAAATGGTGAACATCTATGGTAGAATGTGTCCCTGGTATTTTCTATCTATCGTATGGTATCTGTTATATGCGCATACTCCTGCGATCTACAAGTACCAAACAACAGTACAGGAGTACCGGTACTGTCTTACGTCGCGAATCCGACGGCACAAAACTGGCGAAACTCTCGACATCTCATGAAAACAATATGATACTACGTATTAATATTATTAGTGTACCAGTAAAACAGATACAAGCATCTCTCGCCAAACGTCATCGTAGGTTTTCTGGGTGTCGCCACGTTGTATACGAGTACCTACCTGGTATGGCGCTGTACTTTAAGTACAGTACGTCGCACTTAATACGTATACACGTACCTGTATATACTTGACAAAATAATACCAGGGTATTGACTGGTGGTGTAACACTGCTGTTGTACAATATAATGCGCTACTTTATGAAAATATATTTGAAATACGTCATCTGTGAGTTCTACCAATTGAATGGTCGATACTCATCTTTGCAAGCTGCGTGCTACTTCGGTACTTGTACGAGTAGTATCTCCGAATACTCGTATTCATATCATAGCACCTGTAAGACCCCTCCCACGTCGCCGGTCCAGATGTCGAACTCGAAGCATTTTCTGCTCTTCGTGGAGTCGGCTCATCCACCAACGACGTCGTGGGACCTTGTTGACCTTTCGGTAGAAGTTCCTCGACGTGACGCAAAGCCTGCTCCGATATCATTTCCCAGTCCATGGCCATCACAGCAGCTGCAGAGCAAGCCGCTCCTCCAGTCTCCAGTATGGTGTGCTCTTGCACAGCAGGTGCTGCAGCAGCTGCTCGCACTCGTCGTACTCGTACTCGTACTCGTACTCGTACTCGTACTCGTACTCGTACTCGTACTCGTAGAAAGCCAACGCGAGAATTGTGGTTGGGATTTTGTAGGGCGAAAGGTCCGTCAGCTGTGACTTCGATCTTGTCGATACTCAAAGTTTGTAAGCTGCGTGATGCATCGGTTGCGCGTTTCCTATGATTCCTTCCTCGTGAGGATATCACTGCTCATTATAGGTCTAACCCTAACTCTAGGCATGATCTCCTTGGGATGGTTTTCGGCCGTATCCTATCATGTCATTCTGTGGATACATGTGTGGATGTCGTCGTAGATCTTAGTTATATCAGCTGTGAGTTCGACCGATTGATGGTCAATCCTCAACTGTAGATATCTGAAAGTGTCGTTTCGTTCTTATAGCAGTTTCACCGGACGAAGACGAAGAGCAACAAAAAATAATATGAAACCAAGTTCCGCCGCCTTTCCTAAAGCCCGCGATTATGCGACGACCATACAACCACCGCTCTCCAAGAGACAGCAGGGGTATGGCTACAGCTTCCCGAGACCAGCGGGAGCTGGACCTAGCGAGCCACCTCGTCTGCGCTGTCTCGTTGAACCTTCAACAGCGTCGACACCAGCCCCGAAAATCCCGTCCTCGCCCTCCTGCTGGGGCAAATTGTCCTGCTCAACTTTATGCGGCGGAACCTGTACAAAGCGCGTGCCGCAGCAATGCCAATGTTTCTTCCTGTCCGCCTTTGGTCAAGCGGGGCAGCACGTATTCCACGATATCTTCCGATAAGGCTGTGCGAGAGGGCGGCCAGCTTACTACAGCACCCGGTTCAGCAGCAGGTCTTGTCGGTTGCTCTGCGCGTCGGGGGGACTTTGTAGTTGGTAGATCGCTCGATGGCTGGGCAGCAGCATCCTCTGCAGGGTCTAATACCGCACAGCGACCGCAAGGCGCCGACCCGAAAGGATGCTATGAGTACTGCAGTCCTGCACGAAGGCTGTCCGGCTTTGAATCGCCAGAGGAAGGACAAGGAGGAACATGCGCGGAGCAGCAGCTTGTGAAACCGCCTCATCAAACCACGGTACGCTCCACGCAAAGACACCTACCAGGTACCAGGTACCTGGTATTGTACGATGTAGAATACAGCGTACCGAAACAGAAACCCCCGGAGAAGTTCATATTGTATAAAAGGTAAACACGTCAAAACCCGGCGTGAGCTGTGAGTTCTCCCGGGACGCCGATACTCAACTACGCAAGCATATTGCGTGCTTGAAATGTTCGTGAAACCCGCTGTATACACCCCTCGTCTTCATACGCGCTACTACGGCTTGTAGACATACCAGGTACGAGTACGACGTATATAGTAACAGCCATATTATACGTCGTGGACGAATCCGACCAGATGTGCATACACGAACCAAAACCCCTCTCCTCCTCTTTCTCGGTTCTTGTACGAGTGCGTGCTCTCGTGCTGTTTGTGAGCGAAAACGAAAAACTGGATGCCCAGTGTTATGCGAACGATAGTTCGATGTCTGCCTACTGTAGACTGTATTCCGTGCTGAAGTTGTGCTCGTGATACATACTGTATGCGTTTCGAGTCTCGATACGGTGGTATCGTTTTATGCGTTCTGTCAACGATTTTTTAACTGGAAGGGAAAACATACGACCGAAAAAAACTGAAGATTGCGTATTACATAGCAGAAGGGCTGCTGGAGTGGGGGGTGTGTCCGAACTGGGCAACGAAATGAGCTGCTGTGCGGCACGTGCGCAGAATGGTAGTTCTCGTACTGCTGTAGTATTAATATTACGGGGGACCATAGTAAATAGGACCTACGGCACACACGAAAACATATATATTTCCCTATTTTTTATTTTTACTAAGAATATTTGGTCCTATTTACTATGGTCCCCCGTAATAGACATTTGACATGGTCGCCATCGTCATTCGCGATCGTACATACAGGCTGCTTCACGCTACCTAGTAAACGTCCACAATTATGTCAGCGTCCAAAGTTCACGCCCTTTTAGGGTACAGGACCCTGACATTATGCACATACATGTGTTCTATTCGCCCCTACCAAACCGTTACCGAACGCGGTGTTTTATTTTATATTTTTCTTGTTCCGACATTTACTTCACAACTCGTTATTTAAGGGATATTTAGGCCTCCTTAGGCCTCATTTTTCCGGCGAACCCCCCCTCCCCTCCAAAAAACTGCACCCCGTTTGTTAACGGTTCGGTAGGGGCGCGAGACCTGAGCAAAGTCTCAGGGTTCGTCCCGAAAAAACAGCGTGAACTGTTGGAGTTTTGTGCGTAAAAAGTGCGTAAGTTGCTGCACTGCGTAACAACCATTTGGTTTCAGTACATCGGCGTAGGGGCGTAGTATTGGGGCGCAGTATATATTGTTTTCAAATACGTCAGCCGTGAGTTCTACCAATTGAATGGTCGATACCAATTTGCTTGATATCGACACTGTACAACCCTGTCGGTCAGGTTTTCGAAACACTGCACGAAAAGTTGTCCAGTCATGGCTTGGAGTACCTAGAACCGGCTCGTCCTTTATAAAGGAAGCATGGACCCTTTTTTCTTCCATTGAAAACGCATGACTGTTATTGGCCTTTGTCAAGGCCTATGGTTGGCGGAGGCACAGTTTTCGCTGCTAGCTTCAGCCCTCGGCAGTCAATGAAAAATCTGGCTTTGTCACCCTCTTCCGCTGTTGATAGGGGTCAGTATGATACTAGGACCTTACAGGGGAGGGGGGGTGTGAAATTAATTAAGTATTTTTGATGTTTGAAGGAGACGAGTGGATATTGAAGGCGGCATGTGTGAGGGAGAAGGTTTCGGACGTTTAGCATGGATCAGCTCGTACACCGGTCCTAGTTTTTTCTTGCTATGTCGTATTGGCTTCCGGGAGAGTCTGCCTAAGAACGAAGTACACCTTTATACTACGAGTATATATATATACGTACTCGTACTTAATCATTTCAACTTTCAAGAGGGGGCGAAGGCTTCTCCGGCTAGTCTGACAAATATCGCACTATCGTCTTTCGTTTTTGGCGTACTATTGATAGGCGTTCCGCAAGGAGCCTGAGAACGACACATTGTTAGCACGGCAGGATCATCTGCTACCAGCACCCGCTCTGCCGGGACGTGATGTCGGGCGTATGCCAGTATCAGGACTGGGAGCGGTGGCAGGCGATGCCTTGGTGCTGATATGCAGCTACATGGAAGCGAAAGACATTGTCAGGTGAAATGATTTTTCAACTGTTCACGCTTCCATGTTGCACTGGGAACACCGACCGGTGTCTTATTGGTTGCAAACACATGGTAGGATGCCCTCCGTACTACTGCTGTGCGAATCACCAACTAAAAATCACTTCACACGCGCACGAAAACCTGCCGTGCAACCTCTAGTCCGCAGTTTTAGTCAGACGTCGACACGGTGCGAGCCCTGCCAGTCGGTGCAGCATCACACGTACGTGATTCAAGCCTGGATTGTTCGAACCGTCTGTGTGTGTGTTCTTCACATTACACCGTTATTTCTATTATACCCGTCGACATCCAGCACAACCAGTGTCCGTGCCGATTCTTCTATCCTAGAGAGATACATACAAGTTCTGTGGTCACAAAACTACGCCACAGAGGCACTACATTGTTATGCAGTAAGCACAGTAGACAATGCAATGCCATGTCATCATACTGGGTACTGTAGGGTATAGTGGTTGTCTCGATACCATGCAGAGGCATCGGTTGTCTCAATGCCATGCAGGGAGGTGTTGGATATCTCAATGCCATGCAGGGGTCTTGGCTTTCTCGATATCACGCAAGGGTAATAGGAGGTTTGCGGATTCCAACCATTGGGTTTTGGGTTGGAAACAAATGTAAAAATAATATTGAAACCGACGAATGTCATAATCACCCATTAATAAGGTCAACATACCCACGGAAAAAAATAAGTTAGAAATTAAACAATGGTAGACTAGACATACATATAAATGAGCTTTACCGTGTACCAACCTTCTCACTCGTACTGCACACTGACCTATATCTTTCACGAGGACATACGCACCCTGTAACACGCGCGATCGGAGTATCACACACAGCTTGCAAATATGAGTTTCGACCCAAATTTTCGATCTCACAGCTTCAGTGTATTCTTAATTTTTTGCAATACATAGAAAAACGTATTTCTGACCAACTTTTTATCATATTTTAGAGTACCTAGGTCATGGGATGTTTCGTCGGGTCGCGCTTTAATCTTTCATTGCTTTTCTAAACTGAGGAGCCTATACTACTGCTGTAGCATTCGCCGTGGATGCATTATTATAGTGTTAACACTGCCGCCTTTAACCCTTTTAGAGCCCCAGAACCACTCCCAATACTAACTTGAGGTAATTTGTCCCCGAAAACGGGTTTCCAGTTGTAAAGGGGTTAAGTGATGTTTCGCATTGCGAGCTTACTCTTAGGTGCCACGTTAACGCTTCCAGTCATCAGGTCATTTGATCGTTTGCTGTGTTCGTTTTGACCGTTCGCTGTACGGCTTTTTGAACGTCACTTGAACATGATGCACATGATGAACATGATGAACATGATGCCTGAAGGCTGTCGGTGGCTTCGGCGCCCTCGTTCCCGTCGGGACTTTGGCGGCAGTTACATCTTGCTCGCTACGGTAAGCACTAATTGACTATATGGACTAAGGACTAAGACCTAAAGACTAAGGACTAAGGACTAAGACCTAAAGACTAAGGACTAAGGGTTGAGGGCTGAGGGCTAAGGGTTAAGGGCTAAGGGCTAGGAGCTAAGCGCTAAGGGTTAAGGGCTAAGGGCTAAGGGCTAAGGGCTAAGGGCTAAGGGATAAGGGCTAAGGGCTAAGGGCTAAAGGCTAAGGGTTGAGGGTTGAGGGTTAAGGGGTAAGGGCTAAGGGCTAAGGGCTATGGAGTGATCCCACGGTAGGGGTTGCACTTTCTGGGGCCAAACGTTCCTGACCGGTTGAGCTCTTGACGTGAGGAAGTACCGGTTGGTTTGATCATTTTACGAGTGTATTTGTTTCAGGGCTAGCGGATGGCAATGTTGATCGCGTTGCACGAACGAAAGTCTTCGAAGTCATGTTTCGGACGTGATATATTGAGCTCCTTGTGTCAGGAGCTCGGAAGGTTATTGCTGCACCCCTACCGTGGGGTGACTCTATGGCAAATGACTACGGGGAAAGGACTAAGGGCTAAGGAATATAAGCTAAGGGCTAAGGGCTAATGACTAACGGCTAGAGAGTAGGGGCTGAGGGCTAAGAGCTAATCACTAACGGCTAAGAACTACGGGTTGATGACTAAGGGATAAGGACTAATATCTAAGGACAGAGACCCAAGGATTAAGGGCTAAGAGCTGAGGACTAAGGGCTAAGGAAAAAGGGCTAAGGAATACTAGCTAAGGGTTGAGGGCTAAGGACTAAGGACTAAGGACTAAGGACTAGGGCCTAAGGACTACGGGTTAATGACTAGTGGCGAATGACTTAGATCCAATAACTAAAGGCTAAGCAAAAGCTAACGACTAAGAACTACGGACTTATGGCCAGGACCTCATGACTACATGGGGTCTAAAGACTAATGGCTAAGGACAAAGGACAAGTGACTCAGGACCAAAGGCTATCCTCTTCGGGATGTGGTTCGCAATCTGAAAACGGGGGCAAAAGCTATTAAAACCTAAATGAAAAACAATAAGCCACCGCGCAAGTACTCCGGCAAGTAGCCTGTAACATCGACCAGCCCAGACGAGTCTACAGCTTGGTCTGTACCTAGCCCATGACTTTGGTTGAGTGTCCATCGATACGATTAGGGGAACCATGTCTGTCAAAGCAAAGTTTTGGTGAGGTAGGGGACTTCTCAAATGAGGATCCTCGGGGGAAAAACGAAAGAGGTCGTCCCTGTTTTTACAAAAAAACTGCGTTCGCCCAAACGAACAGAAAAAACATCGGCGTCCCCGATGGAGTAGTCGATGAATCCCGTGTCCCTACGCGTAAGATCAATGTTGTGGGTTCGAGTCTCACCGAGTGCGTACTCGTGCTCCTCGTAGGGACTGTTTCTTGCGGAAACATTGACGAGCGGAAAGTGTGAGAGCGAGAATTTTTGGAAACAATCCGATGAAAATCGACGAGAAGTGGGAATGCTGAACCCTACAGTATGCGCGATAAAAATGAAGGCACGTACCGGGGGGGAGAAAGGATGATACCCTTGAGAGTCGTGCCACGGTAGGGGTGCAGCAATACGTTCCTGAGCTCCTGACACGAGGAGCTCAGTATCTCACCCGAAACGTGACTTTCAAGACCTTCGTTCGCGCAACCCGATCAACATTTCTATCCGCTACTCCTAAAACAAATGCACTCGTAAAATGATCATACCGACCGGTAGTTCCTCATTTCAGGAGCTCAACCGGTCAGGAACGTTTGACCCCAAAAAGTGCAACCCCTACCGTGGGATGACTCTCGACCACGGCTTGTCCAGAAGGTCGCCGAGGGTAAAACCTCTTAATAATGTCAAAAGTTACGAGTTCAGCTGGAAAGTTAAAGTGATGGTGAAAAAAGCAAAAAAACAAAACGGACAAAGTAGGACTTTTGGCTTGAATGTCTTCACCGTCTTCTGAGGTGGACATCTATAGTTCCGTAGATCTAACGGATGGCTAATACTTACTGCCGATCCCGCCACCACTGCTACATATGAACATATGAATGCTAATCCAGGTCCACCAAATAATGGTCCGGTCAAAGCCCTTCCTCTAGCTCGCTTATCCAGGCTGCAGCTTCAGAGTGACTTCCCGGTGCACCACGCCCGGCTGCACCGCATAAGGCGCTATCATGGCCTCATCAGGCCAATGTGAGAAACTCATTAGTGGTGGCAGCAGAGACTAATGGTTTGGATGACAGTTTATGGATACGCAACACACAGTTCCACAAGGACTTCACCACGAGTATCGTTACATGTTTGTATATATTGTAATATCAATAGCGGCAGGACATTTATCTTTCGGAAGACATTTTATGGATACGCAACATGCATCACCGGAAGGACTGCACCACGTGCATCGATATTTACCGTAGGGATTCGACGAGGGAAGGCGCGTACCGCAGCGGGGGGGGGAGGGGGGGGGTGGGGCTGCTTAGTGACCCCGGATATGAGTTACGACTAGGGAGGGAGAAGGAGAAGCAAAAAGTTCGAAGATAGTAATAGATGGGATGAATAAACACAACAATAAGGTACACATACATTAATGGAGAGGTGGGGCACTTCACATGTCTTCGCCTTTCAAAGGATTTGAGGGAAACCATGCAGAAGGGCCTAAACAAAACATGGCTAAGGAGTCATCCCACGGTACAGTATATGGGTTTCACGTTTTTGGGTCAAACGTTTCTGACTATCAATGGTTGAGCTCCTCAAGTGAGGAACTACCGGTTGGTATGATCATTCTACGAGTGCATTTGTTTAAGGACTAGCGGAAAGAAAGGTTGATCGGGTTTACGCAAATGAAAATATTGGAAGTCATGTTTCGGGTGAGATATTGAGCTCCTCAGGTCAGGAGCTCAGGAACCTATTGCTGCACCCCTACCGTAGGACGACTCTAAGCAAAACATGTGCGTAAAAGCTATATGCTGGATATGCTGTCGGTTACTCAAGCTACCCTCCATCACGCGTAGGAATGTAGATACTGGGCTACATGGTATGGTATAGGGAGAACCTCTGGGTCCCTCCCTCTTTGTCCCCGATTGACATGTGCCCAATATCTTTGCAATCGCGTTTACATCAGTTTTTTTTAATCTGTGACATGCCTAGCCCATGCGATTGTTTGTCGCTCGTGTTGCTATTATTAGTACGATTCTTCTCAAACTCGGGGTTTGGGCGAGGTGTGCTGTAGCGATGTCCATGTTGTAACATGAACTTGATAATAAATACGTATCCCCCCTACCGTGCATGGCGCAAATCAGGGAACCGAGCTCTTAAGGGCTAAGGGCTAAGGGCTAGAAAAATGATACCTCGTACGTAGCTTTGCGGAAGCATTCATGTCTTGTGACATCCACACAACAAGTGTTCTCGCTATATCGAGCACTTTCTAACGCTTCTTCATTTTAATTCTCAAAAGAGTAAAACGTGCCTCAGCCGTGAGAGCAGGATTTCGTCGAAAACTATACTTTGCAATCTGCGCCCTAGATCAGGATTCCATCGAAATTTATCTCTGCAAGCCGCATGTGATACTTCGATCGCGCGTGTGCTATACACGGACTGAAGGCGCTCGTGAAGGGAGTTGATCGGTGTCTCGCCTGAGTGCGGTTTTCTTCAAACTCTAGCTCCGACTTCCATCCTGACAGCTCGTTGTCCAACCTTGGTAGCGCTTTTCCACCCTTAAAGATCGTTTTCCAACCTTGGTTAAGCTTTTCCGTCGTTTTTCTGCTCGTTTTTTAACACTGGTTTCGTTTTCCCATTCTCACAAGGCTCACAAGGGGGTTCGAGGAAGATTGTTTCCCTCGATTACGTTTCGCGGAGGAAAGCTTGAGACGAGAAGACAGCTCGCTACGAGAGGAAGAGGCAGAACGTCGGTGAGCGTACGGCCGAAAACAAAACATCCCTGGTTTAGAGTTTCCCCATTTTTTGATCTTATGCTTATCGTTACCTTTTTTACTTTCCAGAAAGAAGTTTTTCCCTCAACGGACGCATTCTATTATAGTATAATAACACCATTAGCATTTGCCTTCTGAGGGTCCTCACTTGAGGAGCTCTATACTATTAGTAAGTGATTTTGTTTTGAGCAAACTGAAAGTGAAATCCGATGAACAAAACCCGTGGGCCATCTACACAAAAAAAAAAATACTGCAAAAATAGAATGGCATCCCGACGATTTTGGGTTAAGGAGCCCCGCCACCCAGAAAATAAAAACGCCAAAAATGCTATTATACTACTAATAGTATACCCCTATCGCAGAACGCGTCAACGTGCCTTCGGTTTTGTCGGTTTTGTCGCGCACAGGGTGCAGCATTCATTCCCTCTGCTCGTCGATTTTCATCGGATTTATTTTGGTGAAGGAAATAATGCCGCCAGTACTGTGACATTGCTCTTTTCCGATGCGTGTCAACAGAGCCATCCCGCGGTAGAGTCATCCCACGGTAGGGGTTGCACGTTTTGGGGTCAACCGTTTCTGACCGGTTGAGCTCCTGAAGTGAGGAACTACCGGTTGGTAGGGTCATTTTACGAGTTAGTGCAGTCGGTTTAGGATTACTAACAATAGCGGATAGAAATGTTGGTCGGGTTGCCCGAACGAAAATCTTGGAAGTCATGTTTCGGGCGAGATATTGAGCTACCCATGTCAGGAGCTCAGGAACTTATTGCTGCACCCCTACCATACCGTGGGATGACTCCTAGGGGTTGCATGTTTTGGGCCACATATTTCGGACCGATTGAGCTGCACCCCTACCACCGTGGGATGACTGAACCTGCGTTTCTGAGGACAAAAGGCTTGAAATTTAGTCGGGTTTAATTTTGCATTTCTACAAGCGCTAGTGTAACCGTTATACTACTGGAACTACTGCACCAACCTGCAGATACGTGCTAACACGGGGGAACGTAGTTAATAGGACCTGCGGTGGACACAAAAACCTATCTATTTATATATTTTTACTACCAATATTTGATCCTATTAACTACGTTCCCCCGTAATAGGGTAGAGGTGCACCATTAGTATTTGCCTTCTAAGGGTATTTGCCTTCTGAGGCTCCTCAATTGAGGAATATTATATTACTCTATACTAATAGTAAGTCAAAACCTGATTTTGAGGAAATTAGAGGTACAACCCGATGAACAAACCCACGACCTAGGTATACAAGAAAAATAAATTGAAAAACAAGTATGAGGTTCTGAACGAGCTTGGGTTAAGGAGCTCCATGATTCAGAAATGAAAAAGCCAGAAAGTGAGGTATACAAACATCATATTATTGCAAAACAAGAACGAGGTTCTGAACGAGTTTGAGTTAAGGAGCCCCATGATTCAGAAATGAAAAAGCCAAAAAGTGCTATACTAATAGTAGAGTAATTATAGCACGCGGCTACACCAGGCGAGGAGGGTGCAGTTCTAACTTCCGTAAGGGGTAAAGAGGCGTTATCGTGTATCGAAACGTGTCCCCTCTGCTGTTGGGGGCACGTGGCCAGTCGGAGGGTTAGTCGGTACTAGCTGCCGCTCTGCTTCTGTACGCATCAAACCTATTGCTTACTATAGTAACGTGACTGTTACGGAGGACCATAGTAATCAGGACCACACTAAAGGGGGGGGTGGTGAAATTAATTAATTATTTTTGATGTTTGAAGGAGACGGACGATATGGGGAGTAAACACATTGTAATATTCAGGTTTTTGTGTATATCG
>JBBMKB010080487.1:0-12552 GCA_037833945.1 Alaria marginata
CTGCAGAACATAACCTTGAAACTTTGTACTTTGTAGTGAAACTTTGGTTGGGTCGTGGTGGGCCGTTGGGCCGGTGTGGTCGAACAGCCCGGCCATTTTCGGGTAGGTGGGTCTACGAATCGGGTACCCCTCGGGGGGTGAGTAGCCAAAATCGGGTATACCCGGTGGGTTTGTGGCCATCTTCGGGCTGTTTCCGGCGTAGGCCAATGATATGGTGCGCTGGAGTTGTTTTGGTCACTGAACTACAATGGTACCCTAAAATGGCCACAAACCCATCGGGTATACCCGATTTACCCTAGCCCTAACCCTAACCCTAACCCTACAGCACCCAACAAATCGGCTACTCAGACCACCATACCTCACCACCACAGATATGATATAATCGTAAAACAATGCTTGAGAACGCCTCTTTGGCACTGTAAAAAATAAACAAAATAAAAACAAAGTTAAAAACATATTTCAAGACTTTTAGGGAGGGCGGGGGAGGGGGGGGGGTTGAAGAGGGCGGACGGGTTCTATGATATAGCAGCACTTTCGGGCTTATTTGTTTCTGAATGACGGGGCTCCTTAACCCAAACTCGTCGGAAACGTCTTGCTTTCCAGCCGATTGTTTGTCATATTTAGGCCACAAGGGGTTTTTGATCGGGTTGCGTTTTCAGTTTAAAATAAAAATAGTTAGTGGGTGGGGTTTAGAGCTCCCCAAAGTGAGGATACCCAGACAAAACGTTCGCACCTCTATCGTAGCCTGTGTCGACGGCTTGGGACAGATACACGAAAAGGAACCTGGTATACAGTATAGGCCCGCCTATAAGAACCACTATTTCGAGTGCACATCAGTTTTGTATTTAGCCATCAACCTTGAGCAACCTTCAGGATAGGGGTTATATACGATTAGTATGGTGCTCGCCGGTAAACACGAGTTATTAGTCTTTCCTCATTGGCGTCCCTTTCAAAACCTCGCATTAATTTCAAATTGTATATTCTCTTATTGGCGAGCCTATACTACTACTGTATAATTCTAGCCGTTCCGACCGGTAAATCTTGACTTGAAACAAGTTCATCTAAAACCACAATCCCGCCCCTGCGTGTGCAGTTTACCTACGGTTGGTTGTTGCAAGGTTTATACCGTTTTTATTATACCGGAATTTCAAACGTAAAAGCCGTATTGCATTAAATGGAGTTTAAAATACCCGTTTAACGTTTACGGGGGACTATTATTCTAAAGTATAACATTACGAAAGGTAACATATGCAGAAGTATTGTAGTAACTCAAACGTATATAGGTCGAGCAGTACCACACGGGGGAGCATAAGCGGCATCATACAAGAGCAGGAAGGCAAGATGTACGGCGGTGTGCTCCTCGACTTCCTGCCGTCTATGTTGATAAGCAGTTTAGACAGCGAACGCGTCATCGACTTCAACATGTACGATGTGGGGAAGAAGGGGGATTTAGACGGGTGCAAACGGCTTAAGACGAAACACGAAAATATACCTGGTACACATACCTAGCATGTAGTCTAGGCTGGCATATACCTCTCTTTACCCGTAGTTCCTCCCCTGCGTGTTGCGTTTTCGTGGCGTCGGTTATTAGCTGAGTTTATACCGGGGTAAGTACGGAGTTTCATCTAACGTAACAGCATAATTTTTTGAAGTGTAAGCTGCCTGTGTGATGTTTACCAGGGAGGATTGTTCTAAAGTGACAGCAGTACGAAGCACAACAGAGGCAGTACTGTTGTCGTACAGTACAGGAGACCGGACCAAAAACAGGAATTTGGGCGCAGACTGGAGTTCCTGCTTTTTTCGTTGGGTGAGCCTCTATTATATTTACCCTCTATCATATTTTCGCCGGGCAGAAATACAATATTCAGCTAAATATTCACTTTATATCACGCATATTAATACCTTCCTTGACCGTACGCCCCTCGCCGATAACGCATGCGCCTTTCGGCGTACCACCTCTTCCGCGTGTACTCTCACTGGACGTCAACGACGCCGAACGACGCCGAGAAAACGTGCTCGACAACGGAACTGGAACGTTTCCGCCTTTGTCCCTTCTCCTTGCGTAAGTCATTAGTCCCGACAAGGCCATTGGAAATGTTTTCGTTGCCTTCACGCCCTTCCACGCTTTCACTACCATTGCGAAAGCAACCCTCCCCGTGGTCACAATCGCCGTCGACATCTGCTTCTGACACCCGAGTCCTTCACCCCTTCTTTGTCGTCACTCCCCTGCCACGCTTGACCCGCTCCTACCTCTTCTCCACTCTCACTACCACTGCTGCTGGTGTTCGTATATACACCGCTGTTTCCGCTGTGACCCCACCCCTCCCTGCCGCCATCTTGTGTATCATTCTCGCTGCCACTCTCCCCCTCGTTTTGTACCTCCCTGGCACGATCTGTGCGACCGTCCCGGTCGATATTCCTGATATTCCTGTTGCCCACTCCTGCGGTGGCGCCAGTATATAACGTTGAAGCATTCCTAAGGGCAGTGGCCTCCTCAAGCAGCACGCAAGAACCTTCTGCAAAGCCTCGCCAACAGCATTTTATTTCCCTATATAGTGGCAACCTCTTGCTGAGCGTTGCGCCGGTTTGCTTGATAAACACTCTGTGTTGTCGTATGCTTCGAGCGTCCGTACCTGTGTCCGTCGTGTGATGGAACCATCACCCATCCCAACCTCTGGCGTAGTATGACGTGCTGCTTCACGAGTGATGCATCGAGCACCCGAGGAGGTAAACGGACAAAGGAATAACCCGGTGTCAATCGACGGGCAGTGTTGTTACACCACCGTGGAGGTAATCATGATCGTCAAGAATAGCTACGTCGTCGGGTTCACGAGCTTGCCTGGTGTCTCACCCGCCGTTTCGTCCACTCCACCCTCCTCATTCGAAAGCGCAGTGGCCTCCTCAAGCAAAACGAAGGAACCGTCTGCGCAGCCTCGCTAGTAGCAGTGTACATTCCTACGTAGTGGCAGCCTCTTAGTGAGAGTTGCTCCAGTTCGCTCGATGACCACCCTGTGTCGTCGTATGCTTGGCGCGTCCGTACCTGTGCGTGTCGTGTGATGGAATTCTTACCCATCACAACCCCTGGCGCAGCATGATGTGCTGCTTCACCAGTGATGTGTCGAGAGCCGGAGGAACTAAGCGGACAAAGACATAACCCGGTGGTCAATCCAGGGGCGGTGTTGTTTCACCACCGTCGAGGTAATCATGACCGTCAAGCATAGCTACGTCGTCGGGTTCACGAGCTTTTCTGGTGTTGTCACCCACCATTTCGTCCACGGCACCCGCCTCGTCGCTCGATCTCTCGGGATGCTCTTCGTCTACTGGAGTATAGGGCTGCATGTTACCCGGGGGTTCCTTGCCGTCATTGGCGTTCATGATTGTGTACGGCCCGTCCAGGCCTTCGAGGTTGATCACGTTATCGTCGGTACCGTCGGCTGTCATGGCAACCCCAGTGTTTTTGATAAGGCGCCTAAGGGGCAGCAGGTCCGAAACCACTTTATCCAAGGCCTTACCCACTCAGTGCGTGACCAAGCCACTCGCGTCCGATCGCAATGACCGAATAGAACGGAGAAGATTCCCGAGCTCGCTGTTATACTCGTCTCCGTTGAGAGAGCCGTCACATCCTAGCCCGCACAGCGTCTCAAGGCTGGCAAATATCCCTTCAGAAAAACCGCCTTCGCGCGCTGCGCCCTTTGGCTCACCGGACTGCTGCGTATTCAAGGTTCCCTTGTACCTCATCAGTTGTTCTACGATAGCCCCCCCCAACTTTTTTTAAACGAAATCGCCGGTTTTGGGACCAGCTCCCGGCCGCATCTCCTGAAATACGGTGCCTCTTGCCACCCCGACGTAATTGTTCGATAGTCGTTTGCAAACAACAAAGTATGGGAATACATATTTTAAATATCATCCCTCTTTGTGTCGAGCAGGCATTGAATGTTCGGTGAAGATAACGGCTTGTTTTCGGGAGGACTATCGCAAAAACAGTCTCATTTCGCCCAAAGCGGAGAGCGGTTTCAGTCTGGCCGCGAACGGCATTAGCAACATGAGGGCAACCATATATGTATCCTGTGTGCTAGGTCTTCTACAGTAATACAGTCCGGTCGTCTGCCCTGTGCTCTTCACTTTGTCCTTTCCCTGCGGGCATGCTTATTAACATACCAGACACAAGCGAGCTGATGTCCGCCTGCGGCTCCGCGCATGCCCGTAATGGCAAAGGACGCAGTACGTAAGCAACTCCAGGCCGTGAATGCGGCAGAGTGCTGCCTATAGTTGCATAAACGTGGAACACCTTTCGGCGTAGAGAAATAAAACGCTGAGAAGCAACAAAACAAAGCTCGCCATCTGGCACAATGTGCAGCGCCGTACACAAGCAGAAGCAAAAGCACAGCGGCAGTTGCCCACTCGAAAGCAACACGAAGGAACGCCGACCGAAGTGCATCACCAGCTATCGTTCTTATCGAGTTGCTGTGCTGCTGTGCTTACCTTTAGGGCGTTTATGAGAGTAGTACTCGTTTCTGCAACAGCAGCATTACGACTCGCTCGTACAGCACTAGCCGTGCTCATCCTTATTTATTAATGCTGCTATATTGTGGTGGTGGTGACGACGTCCGATTGACTATTCCTATGCTATGCCGGTTTCAGTATGCCCCGCCGTACCCTCGTACGTCATACCTGGTATACTTATAACCTAATGGTACGCGTACACAAATACAATCCAGTACCAACGGAAAACAGCAAGCAGCACGAATAATAACAGCAGCAGCAGGAGAGCACATGCGACAGATAGGACACCAGTATCACATCCTATGTTCGCGACAAGGCCAATGCAGTACTGGTATCATGTGACTACTGTGTTTTGGCCCAAAATAAAAAATGTACCTGGTATTCATTTTTCAAAAGTAAAAACTACTAGAAGAGTGGGAGTAATGAGGACTTTTCAGTCCGTGCGAAATCTCCATAATTTAACTGCATAAGGCTAGGCCGGCACCCCCACACACCCACTCTATTGGAGCCTAATATTGTAGAGTCCTGCGTTGCGCTGTTCGAGCAATGTTGTATCAGTATTAGGTATTATATCATACTATTTCAATCCGCCAGCGGTAAATTCCACCGGTTGAGTAGTCGGTACTTACCGTATAATTATATATATGTATATATTTGTTAGAGGGGGGCAAAGGACGAGACTGATAAAGGGCGTGCCTGGTACACAGCAGCACCAGCAGTTTATATATATGGAACCGGTCAGAGGTCAGGGTACGAGTATGCTACACCGATCCCACACTACGTAATTCTTCCATGCATGCTGGTGTTCGGCGCACTCGAGGATAGAAGGGCTATGATACTCGTACTCGGGGTACACATGACGGGTCATAGAATTATCACTATAAAAGGTAAAAATCATCACTGCCTGACTATACTCTAATGTAACAAGTACAAGCACGCGAGCTCGAGCACGTAGTACAACAGGCCCCTTCTACTTCCCGCGGACCCGCGCTCCCTAAAGCTGTGTGAAACGTTGCGCAGCCGCCTCACACCCACAGAAAGCTCTGCTCCTCGCTCCCGTGCCAATCCCCTCTCGCTCTTTCTCGCTTCCGTCCGGCGTACCGCCGCTCTCATCACTGCTCTTCTTGAAACACCACCGCATTTCATCGCCTAAACCATCATCACCACAACCACCATCACCAAACAAAAAATTCAATCTCGCGATCGAACCTTCTACAACTTGTTCACCGCCGTCGTTGTTCGGAGGAGGCGAAGGGTCCTTGGCGGTGGTGGCTACAGCTGAGGCAGCGGCGGCGATACCGTTTGCTGCTGCTCCAGCTCTGACTGCTCCCTCACCGACCCCTTTTCGTCGCTCCCCTGCGCAATCTCTTGCTCATCTCCTCGATCCCCAAATATTTTCTACCGGCTCCCTCCACCGGCGGGCGTGGCCGCGGCTGCGCTGCCGGCATTGGCTGCGGCGGTCTTTCCGACTCTACTCTTACTCTCCCTAGTGCCTCATTCTCCCTATGTTGATGATGCTGCTGTTGAGAGCTGTTCTGGAAGGACACTGGCTGTGGCACGGACAACATCGCGGAATACTCGCACAATGACGCCAGCTTTAAGGTGGTCTTGCCTGACGGTAGGGCGCCGCTCAATTCGGCTTGGGCTCCCTCCCCGTTTGCTCGGGCCTCTGCTTGTGCTTCGCTGGTCTTTTTGGCGGTTTCTCGCTAGTGTTGTGATGCCCACATGGGTCCTATCTCTCTAGCTCGCACCTGCCGGCCTTGGCCGTAAAGGTGGATGGCTTCCATTGTCTCTTCAGAGCAGGCGGCTTCGTCTTGCCATGTTTAGTTGGAGAAGTCCCAATTTGGTGGAAGTTCTGCATACGCCTGAATCACGACTTCCGCGGGGATCATTTTATCCCCTTCGGTATCATGGCTGTAGGTGCATCTATCCTGCTGTAGCACACCCGCTGGTTCTCGTGGGGCACCCTCCTACACTCGTATGTTGGATAACACATAGCACGGGGTTAGCTCCCTCACATAGAGGGTGGGATGACGCGCGGCTCAAGCCATGAGGCGAGCACACGGGAAGAACACCAGATGTATCGTACTAAATATAGACACCGAGCAGAACCGAAGTAAAGCTGAAGACAAGCTGGAGTCAAACCGAAGTAGACAAAATGAAGTCAAAATGAAGACAAAATGAAGTGCCGCGATTGGCGTACATCCACACAAAACGTCATAGGGCCAGCACCGCTGGTCTTCTGGTATTGATGAATCAACTATACTTTACGTAGAACCCATAAACGTCTCCACCAATCCCAGTAATACGCAAGATCAATGAGAGTATGGACTCGGTAGATTCAGGTGATCTTACATGGTTTACTGCTGTACTACTGTACACACAAGTGTGCCTCGCCTATAAGCAACAGCATCAATACGCAGTAAATGTTTTACCTGGTATGTACTTTGAACCAGCCATAGGTCCGCGTACAATACCTGGCACGAGTAGACCAAACCTACTCAACACGCAACACACCTCACATGTAGGCGAGTATTCGGTGAGCTCGAGGGCGTGCAAGGGCAATGAGTACTTGTACTCCCGGGGGTAGGAGTGGTTTTCGTACCTGACGAAAGCGACCCGCACCAAAGCTACATTATTGTGGTTGGCACAAAAAAGCAACAGCAATTTGACGAGAACCGGTTGCCTACACGAGTGAAATAATCAAACTCTTGTCATATTTTACGATTTTAGAAGGTGGCCGAGGCACTTGCAGAACTCCTACTATTAATAACAAGAAACAAGGGAATATGAAAGCCAAGCAAAGAATAGAACCTTAATAATATTCCGGAGCCATTATTGTTTACAGAAGTTAGTGTAGAATGCACCCTTTCTCAAATAAGAAACCCAGCCTGAGCCAACATTCCTGTTCCTTATTAGATGTCCTATACTGCTGTACCGCTGTACACAAAAGTGTGCCTCGTCTATACGCAGCAGCAGCATGAAGCCGCAGTTTATTGATATGTACTTTGAATCAGTCATAGGTCAGTGTATCACATGAGTAGACGAACCCAGCCAACACACCACACACCACACATGTGTGTGTCTGTTCGGTGAGCTCGACGGCGTGCAAGGGCTACGAGTACTTGTTCTCCGAGGCATAGGAGTGGTTTTGCTACCTGACGAAAGCGACCCGCACCAGATCTACATTAAAGGAAACAACTGTTACAGAAAATTGACGAGGGCCGGTTGCTTCTTTCACGAGGCAAATGCTCAAAATCTTGTGATACAGTTTAGGAAGGTGGCCGAGGCACTCATATGCTGTAATACGGCCCCAAGAGCAAACCGGACGCAACACAGAACAGAAGAAACATGCTCGCCAACCTCGCCCGTAGCGGCATGCCTGGTGATCGCGGCAAGACGATTTATTTGGGGGGAGAGCTGTGTGTTTCTTAAAAATGCGGCCAAGCCAAACCTGTGCGTGTCGTTCCATGCTCGCAAAACAAAACTTGGCCCAAACATACAGTCCACCGGCGCAGTTTGCATCTCGCCCACAGAGCTCTACGAGACCCAACTAAGTGCTGCAGACGGGGGCCAGAACACGTCTGGGCGACCTTGAAGGCATCAAGCGTGGGGATGCCTTGTGGGCACCGCGGTAGCGAATTGTCGCCAACACCATCCTAAGGGCTCGTGTCTGTGATGCTACCATTTCCCCTCTCGAGTAATGCAATTGTAATTTGTAACAATCCTTCCAAGCCTTTTCTTTGATTTGTTTAGCGAGGGGGGACAGGAGACAGGAAGCAAACAAGAGATGGGATTCCCAAGACTGAAATCGATCTCTCTCCACGAACCCATGACGACTTGACATAAAACCGGCGACAGCATGTTCTCCCAAAATTTGTCGTTTATCTGATCCCGGGCTTATCGCGCTTGTTGTAGTGTGCGTAGTGCAATGTGCATTCTAGGCCGGCTGCAGACATACAGATATACAAATGTCAACGAATTCATATCAACGTCTTACGTACATGCGCGACCCAATTTGGAAAAGGGTTCTTTGGACCCTCCGGAGCCGGATCCATAATCCTCATTATGATACAAATACATACCAGGTACGTAGCTAATTTGGTTTAAGTCAGTTTGGGAAAAATCGTACTACTGTAGTACACGGAGAGTGTTTGTACTTTGTTGTTATTGTTTTTCTTGTTCTCACAGTAACTCATCGCGAAAATCAATTCCGTGGGCACACAAAGAAAGGTGCTGGCGCCCTAGAAAGATCCGACAAACCATTAAACTAAATAAATTATGCTGGGAACAGACGCTTCCCCCTAGAAACACACGGGTCGAAGAAGGCGCACACATAAAATGAAATCAATGTGCAAACTAAACAAACATGGCCACGGTATTCACCAAGCTACAGTAGTAGTGAGTTTCGGAAAACAGGTTGAAAGATAAATATATTGATGCCCATGGGCGGTTGTTCATGGTTGAGTTGTGCTTCCATGATGACTATCACAAAACAATGAAACAGACAAATATATTTGCCCAGGGAGACGAGGAGGAGCAGGAAGGCTGTGCTCTCGGGTGAGAAACATAGGCCATGCGCTTGAATAGCAACGAGCTTCGAGCTTTGTGCCGATCTACCACGCACGGTGCTCCACTTCCTTCAACCTTGATCTGCTCCTTCTGCTTCTCGACCGCTAGAGCAGCATTCCGAATATTTTGCGGTAAGGAGCCCCGTCATTCAGAAACAAAAATGCGAAAAGGGGTCTACCTTTATCGTAGCACGCGTCCAGGGTAGAGTGTAAAGTGTGATTGGGGCTTGCTCTATTGAAACTGTAAACTTATATCGTCGCTGTTGATATTATCACGTTATTTCACCACCGGTTCGCTTGAATTCCAAGTGAAGTTAAACGAGCAAGGCAACCGTCAAATGCTAACACATCCATAATTCCGAAGCACTAGTATCACTCGGCTATAATCACGCCCCTGCTTCCCCCGGCAATACGACGCGTTCTTTTTATTTCACTCAAGCGCACCAGCCGGAGTCCGTAGTAGCTCCCGCGATATAGCGCGAAAATCTTGGACATCTCCCATGGTAGTTATATCGCAAACATTCGCACGGGCACTCGCGCGGGTAGCCAACATGCTTTAGGGTTGGCGTTACGGTTAATGTTAGTGTTATGATTAGGATAAAAGCACACCACGCAAACCCTATCACGGGGGATATAATCTTCGCAACCTGGATGATATTGCGTATACTTACTTGGGACTATGATTGGAACAGTACGACCGCGGGCCCCAACAGCAACCACCGCGGGTACCCTTGAAGAGGCCGTGAAAGTTAGCGCGGGTATATATATGTATGTTATATATCGCGAGATTACCGAGGAGCGCCTGCGGTGCCTGCCACGGGCGCCCGCGAGTTCCCATCGTAACCAAGTTTAGATCTCGCGGTCGCCCGTTGGAGATATTACGGACGCCAGATGGTGCCGGTGGGATACCACGGGGGCACCCACGGGCGACCACAGAAACACAAGATCAAACGCATTACGCCCACCCCACCGGACTTGCGTTTTCTTGTAGGAGACCATGACCTGCGAGAAAGAACAAAGAGGTATACCACCAGTCGGGTGGAGGAGCAAGAAGGTGCACAAAGCTGCCCGTGTTGTAAAGTAGAACTCACATAGCGGCAGAATGCGAACTGTAAAATGAGGAACGTAAGGTGTTAGAGGAGGAGATCAGGGAAATTGACGGATGTGACTTGGGGAATTTTGGTACACTAGAGCTAGTAGCGAAAAACGATCGCTATGGTAGGAGGGTGGTGGTGGCTACAGACGGCCAAACAGGAAGGAGATACGATATGCAAAACAGTTTATGTAATATATGGAAGAAACGTACTGAGTGACAAAGTGTTGGAGGTGCCTCTATTAGGAGTAGGAACGGTGCCCCGTCTCGAAAGGGATGAGTGGTGAGTTGTCAAATGACTAACGCAAGCAACAAATGAGTACGCCCTACCCCCCCCCCCCAGTGGCTAGTGGGGTTTGTTATAGCCGATGAAATGCTTTATGATAATATCAGTCCAACGATGCATTGGCATTTGCGTACGCTTTCCACGTAGAATGGATGTTCCGTAAGGTTGAAATTCACATACTGTATACGTTGTACCAGGTGCCCGGTGTATGTGTGTCTGCTCCTGCTAGCAACGACCCCGTGTAGCTGTTGACGAAAACGCAACGAGGACATTTTTGTTGAGTTAACGTTCACGGAGACAGAGGATATCTGCGGTATAGCACTACTACTACTGTGCTCCTTCCGACCCAAATACCTTTGTGTTTCATGTGTATGCAGTTTGAGAGCAAGTAATTGTTTAGTTTTGACGTCCCTGCCCTGCGAAGAGTTGAAAGTTTTAGTAGCACCTTCATCGCCACACAACCACCACCACTACCACCACCATCACTACCACCATCGCTACTAACTGCGCGAAGCGTGTCATTTTTTGCACGGCAAACTTGGCACCGTGGTGGCTTGGGACCGCCGAGGTCTTGCAATAGTGCAAGTACGTACTAGCCCCGGCATTTGTAAGGGCACCTGCACTTCTGGTAGACTAGGGAGTTCCAGTCGTTCGAAGCGATTTATCGGCACCCTGGACAGCGGTGTAACTAATGAACCGCCACTACCGAATCACCCCCCCCTCCTCGACGGTAAACACAAGGAATTGACATATTAAGTACCCCGTCTTTCTGTTCGGACGGAATTTCCAACGTCACGCGGCTTCCTGTCGTTTGAAAAAAGTCGCTTAACTTTGACACACACTCGCATTTGTTTTCAAGCTGAAGCTGAATGAGTTATGATGATTTTTTCGTGAAGAGGGAACAGGTGCTACTCCAGTCAAAATCTTTATTCCAAACACCAATCGGGGGAGGCCTCTAAAGCTGTTTCTTACGCGGTCCAGATTTTGAGTATCAGATTTTCGCTAAGTCGTATGTTCGGCGCTGCAGATCAGAAATGGAAGTTGTCTTTTTATGCAGTATGCAGAGAAATCGGATATATTTGGAGTTAGTGAGCGTAAGCCCAGATATTCGAGCAAATGCCAACCAAATGTTGTTGTGGTTTGGCGCCGCGAAGAGACGCGCCAATTGTGCTGCACTGGGCGTCGGACCCAAGTGGCCGAGCCCACGCTAAATGCGTGTGGTGGCGAATCGATGAGCCGAGTGCGCCCAACCTGTCTTGGTATTATTTGGTATTTCGGCCGAGCCCAGCTGACTGCCTGCTGCATAGCAGTTGCTGCTGCTGTACAAGGTAGCCTATCATACTAGAACATATCCACGGAGAGGCACGCTCTAAGTGCGCTACTCTTGATCTCTAGGCCCGAGCCCACGCCAGCCGTTTGTGGTCTTGCCGCGGAGAGACGCACCGACCGATAACTGCGCGTCGTGCGCGAGGCAACGTCGCTGTGTGTCCCTATTAAACTCGTCGATGATTCTGCTGCTGCGTGTTGCGTGTATAACATTTTGAATTAAGAGAACATGCCATTTTTCGAATTGAGAATCTGATGACCCAAGTGGTCGGATTTCGGCCTAAACAAACAACGAATTGGCCCATCGGATTATCAAATCAGTTTGTTTCCGGTCCAATTTGGCGTCATCGGACTGCACAAGCATGCGCTTTTATTTTTGTGATCGAAAATTATTAATCTGAAGCTCGAAATCGTCCCGCGTAGGAAACCACCTAATTGGACAAATTGCGCGGAGGTTTTATTTTTCCCTCGCGGTTGTAGACGAAGCCGGCGCCGTCATCTTCTCCCTTTTCACGTTCTTGTGTTTGTCAGGTGCAGCAGGTCTTCGCCGGCACCGTGAAAAAATCGGGTAAAATCAACAATCCCTCTAATCCAAGATTTTCAACAAGACTAGACTGTATGCCCGACCGCTTGTTTTTTTTTAGCCCAGAGTGCTGAGACATGTCGTTTGTAGCTTGCTGATAAACGACCCCTCCGGCTGGGCCAGCCATAAAACGTAGAATCAATCATGGAGTCGTATCTCGTGAACCACTGCGAGTTAGACACAACTAAAG
>JBBMKB010080498.1:0-12552 GCA_037833945.1 Alaria marginata
AATCTGTGTCGTAGCATCATACAGGGGTTGAGAAACGAACATGACGCGGCCAATCGTCGAGGGTGGTGTTTCGCGTGTAGGTCGGCTAATGAACGCCAAACGAGAGCGGGAAGGTGTTTCTTGTTGACAACGCCGGCAGATACAAGTCATCCCACCATAGGTGTGCAGCAATACGTTCCTGCGGTCCTGACTTGAAGAGCTCAATATCTAATCCAAAACATGACTTCCAAGCTTTTTGGTCGCGCAGCCCGATCAACATTTCTGACGTGTTCCACGATAGAGGTAGCACTTTTTTGCGATTTTATTTCCTGGATGACGGGGCTCCTTAACCCGAAATCGGCGGAATTTCAGTCCGTTTTCGCGGTATGCTTTTTTTGTATAGATGGACCACGGGTTTTATCGTCGGATTGCAGTTTCAGTTTGGTCAAAATCATTTTTTCGGTGAGGGTATAGAGCTCCTCAAGTGAGGTGCTTCAGAAAAAACATGCTGCACCTCTGTCGGAGAATACGTGTTCTATCCGCTAGTCCTAAAACAAATGCGCTCGTAAAATGATTGTACCAACCGGTAGTTCCTCACCTCAGGAGCTCAACCGATCAGGAGCGTTTGGCTCCGAAAAGTGCAACCCCTACCGTGGGATGACTCATACGAGGTATTCGTTGGCTTGGACAATCAAGTCAAACGATGTGCTTGCCGTTATTCGGCCGGGTGTGAAACACTCACCATCGGCAACCATTTGCTCGTACTCGAGATCCCCAGGTCCGCCGAGTGGGTTTCGGGCACCACCGGACTTGGAGGTATCGTGTCGTTCTTACTTCTGCACCTGAACTCTCTGTTACAACGACGCCCCTCGAAATCCCACACCTAATGAGCTTGGGGTAATATGTGCTTCGTTATTATACTGTATTGTGCGATGTAAAGCGTCTACCAATGATTTGCTTCACGATCTGCCTGGCTAGCTAGCACGCTTGGCTATCGGTAGCTGCTATCCGTGATCTAGAAGTAAACCCCACTTGGTCGCCACTTGAAACTGGACTGTGTTATTCATGAGCCCATCGTTTCAACGGTTTCCCGCCTGCCAAGTTGTGGCCGCAGAGGTAAGTTCAGCGGGAGCACAGCGATGTACAGCAGTGCCTAAACGCCTGAACTGCTGCACAGCAGTACTGTTAATGCCGCACCGTGGACTGAGCAGTCTATAGTGGACACAACGTAGTCGGTACACTTTACCGGCTTCGCATCATCTGTAGACGCTCGTCCTACTATAGGGCTGAACCGATTGCGCTGGGTGTGTCAGTCGACAATGCTTGACCATATCACACACCGAATGGGTGCTTCAAATGCTCCAACCAACGCCGACGTTGAACCATGTAAAACACAAATAGCTTTGGTACAGATTCGCCGAGATGCAAGTCGACAACCTATATGCCTCGATGGTTTGTGCAAAACTTGTGAGTCGGGAATGATTTTTACAATATTTCACACTAGATCGGTGGTGCGAATTCTCCCACCAACGACGAGACTACGCAATGTAAGACGTAATGCCGCTGAAATGAAAGTTTGTTAACATGCAGCTCGATACAGTGTACGCCTGGAAGGTAGGCGTGACGAGCGTGAGTCGGAAATTATAATCCCTACCTACTGCATTTGGGGTCTGCGCGAAATGTCACCAACGCTGAGATTGAGCTACGTAGGCCGAACTGTGTATGTTGAAACATTCGGCAACATGTAACTCGACAATGAGTATGACTGGCAGGTAGATGTAACGTGTGTAAGCCGGGAATGGCTCGCACTATTTTACCTTGTATGGATTCTGCGCGAATTCCCCCTCAGGCCGATATTGAACAAGGATGAGGTTTTAAAACGTATCCGCCAACAACGTGTAATCTCGTCATCGTTTCTGCCTGGAGTGGTCGTACACCTTGCGTGAATCGTCAATTATTTATACTTTGACGCATCCAATGCATACTACACACAACAACTAGGACGAAAAGAGGTTGTACGACATATCAAATATGGTTGCCTGGGTCGTTTGAGGAACCAATTTGACTCATCATAGTTTCGCGATCTCATACATCAATCGGGCGATTTAACACCGTACGATGAACAACGCGTTGGATATCAGCAGGACACGATTCGGTTGCATACATACCCATACGGAGGGGGCTTGTGGGATGTTGCTCAACCCATCTATTTAGCGATATGCGCAATTACACCGCAGAAACGAGCATCTTCTCTCCTTACGCCGAGCACATACCGGTGGCGGTTATGCCTAGATATCACTGAAGCGCACCATCACGTGTGGGAGCAGGGGATCCGTTCGTACAGGCCGCCACAGCTGGCGAACAACCTCCCGTTGAACACTCCTTTGAGGAAATTTGAAGGCAACGGTTTACAAATGCATGCCACGTACCCATGTGCGAGGCAACAACTGGGTCCAGGACTCCAATAGCGTCACGGGGGTAACCATCTGCGCGCAAGAGTAGCTCCTTAGGCGGGGCTACCGGCCGATAGAGAAGTAGAACGTAAACTATACTACGCGCCTTCTCAGGGCATACATGAAGTAATTACATAGATGGGGATTCTAACGGAAGGTGTAAAGAGACCGGGCACACACCATCATAAGCTCAAGTCCGTCCCGGCATCTCACTACTTTACCACCATCCTACTACAAACCTGGAACTCCGTAATATCATAAACCAGTTGTCACTTCTGTATTTGTTTTCGTGCACCTTGAACAGCATTCCTGCCCTATTCTCGATGCCGCATGCCACCATGTTGTCATTTCCTCAAGGTAGAACGAGTCATTGGAAAATACAGCCCATCACACCCTCCGTGCACCTCGGTGACATAAATATTGACTGCAGTACAAAGCCCCGCAAAGTCTTTCCACAACCCATTCATCACAACCCAACCACAGCATCCGCAATCAAACTCAAAATCCACAGATCCAGTCCGAAATCCAAAACCCTAAGTCCGAGACCCGTAGTCCAAAAATTTCAACATCGATCCGGTATTTCGAACTCAGCTACTCTACGAAGAGGCGTCGACCCCAGCAATTAAACAGACATCAGCTGGTGAACAGGCTTGATAGGAGTATATCAGCACAGCAGTCTTGAAACTACAAATATCCAATATCAACTCGCACGCAGCTGCATTCGCCAGTGGAGTTTCACTAGAGTAAGCGAACGGACATCAGCTGGTGAAATCGGATTCAACGGAGTGTACTAGCACAGCAGTATTCAACCTACAAATTTCCAACATTTAAGCTGCACTCAGCTGCCGTACCTAGTGGGGTTCCGGCACTCGGGGTTGTTATTTGGTGCCTAATATTGCCCTATCGACGCCTCGATGTATCGGACTACCTCCGAAAAAGTCTAGCAACGCTCCGGCAGCATGCTCCACCGGCCATGAGAGTGGCGACACGGTGGGCGAGTTATTTCCACGGTTGACATAAAGACTTCAAACAACTACTACTCTAGCATGATTGTTTGACACCGCATCTCTGTGTGAACGAGAGAGGAGTCCACGGTACGATTGCGACACCAAATTGCTACACGAGACGGAACAACAGGCGCACGCCGTACGCATCATCAGTCGCAGCACCCTCAAATGGCGTCGTTTGAAGCGATACCGCAGTGGTGGACCCATAAGCCTCAAATACGCCTCTTTGTAGAGGAAAATGCGGTCCCCCTTGATTGCCTCACGAGAAACCTGACCACACTGGCTAACAACCATTCCGCATGATGGCAAACATGATCAAAACACTGCGAGTGCACATGTACAATACAGGCGCTACGTGTAGGTTCCCATATACGATGGAGACGATAATGTAGACATCTTGCTTTTGAGATTAGCACATCTATTCAGTGTATCGAGCGCGACAGGAGCCGCACGCTTGTCGTACCAGCCGCACCTGCCAGCCGCGAAATGTATCAGCCATAATCACCGTGGTGCCTTTCTATGACACCAAACATATATTCATTGTTACGCAAACTTAGGCGCTCCCATTTGGTTTGTGAAGAACTCTGGCCAGATAGCCGACAATGAATCCAAACATGTGGCGTGAAGCATACACCCACCCATACATTAACTACTGTGCGCCTGGGGGCTTTGTTGAGCGCCCTCAGCAAAAAGCCAAATCTCAATCTATACTGCTGTTCCACACACATCTAATTCGACGGAATGACCAGTGGTTTAGGAGATTGTACCAGCCCAAGCCAAGCTATGTAATCTTGCTCAAACACGTTTCGAGATCGGTTTGGTGGTATTTCCACCGACGGAGTTGTCAAACGGCGAGGTTCGCGCGTTCGATCCACGACTAGGGTTATGTTCCTATGTCGGATGCCTTCCTCCTGCTGTGGACCCGGAGCCACGAAGCATGTTCATGCTCGATACCACGCAACACGCAGTCTTGACGGTGCCCAGGCCCAGAAGGAACCGTTTGGGCCGTTAATCCACCATGAACCTCACCTGAAACATGCAGGAAGGGTGTCAGAGCATGGTCAGGACGAATGCAGTTGCCGTCGAAACGGGGACAAGACAACGTTGAAATGATAGTTCTCCTGACGAGCACCGAAGAGAAATTGTGGTTGTAGTATTGGCTTTCCATCCCTCATAAAAAAATCCTTGAATTCAGGGATGTGGTTCCCACCACCAATCATTTTCTGTGAAACCGGGTCGACAATAAAAAACGAGACAGTTACATTGAACATGGAACTTCGACTCATATCGCGCGCGTCGAAATGTTGGCGTCTAAGCCTATTTGCGCACAATATTGGTAGGGTGCTACAGTCGTTCTATAGACTTTAACCGCAGACTGGTTAGACGATCGCTTTCGAAGGCTTGTTTTCAATTCCGAAAGGGCTAACCCGCCCTCGAACAAATGCAAGCAAGCAACAGGTTAAAAAACGATTCGAAAGTTGATTTGCCTAGGTGGTCGTTTGGCAATTCGTTCCTACTTACGCGCTGCCGCTAGACGTGGGAATTCGCTATTGGTAAGAATCACGTACGACCTGAAAATGATCGCGAGGCTTGGTTGCCTAGATAATATTCGGAATCTGGACAGTGCTTACTATATACTGAAGAATTTGCATTTTTGCATCTTTAAAACAACAACAACGACGCAACGGCTCGTTATGAATTTTAATGTATTGCAGCGTGCGTGTTCAAACGTTTGTGCAACCAATATGGAACGACCAGCAAAATCATACACTATTCCACCGACTAGAGCACTCATACACATGGTCTGTTAGGGTTAGGGACTATTCTACTCCAATGGGTTTCAGACAAATAACTTTTGAAAAACACCTTTTTAGGATCGCGGTTTATTTGCTTACGCGCCGGAAGCGCACTGAACGCTGTACTGCTCGACGTAAAATATCTCGCATCCCCAGCTTTCTCAAGCCACAGCTGTTGGTGCCAGAAGTACTTTATTGTCGCAAAAACAATATGCAAGTGGTTCGAGCTGACGAGGGCACAAGCAATGAAAAACAGTACATGCAGCTCAGGAAAAATGAAAACCAGTACATGCAGCAAGCGTATCCTTGTAGATGTGTATATGTTTGAAACGGAACTCTTTGCGGCCGACATATGATACGGGAGAGTATCATTGATAACGAGCACTTTAGACGCCAAAGACTATACCCCTGTCAGACCCTCGCCTAGGTGTAGTCCGTACGTACAACAAGTATGGCGACGACAATAGGCGCTGTTTTATTCCTTGCACCATACTGCAACATATCTGCGGGCAATGAAGAGCATCTACGTAGGCTGCTCGGTACGGGTGACAGCGCAGAACAGTACTCAAGTGGAGTTCTTGACGCGTTATATCACGAAGTCACCTTGTGGGTGACACCGAGCATAACCCATCAAGCAGGTGACTTTTACCCGGATACATTAATGTTGCTTGGTGTGTGGCTGCATAGATATCTACTGTGTTGATGTAAGTCTACTGTGTATCTAGTACCTAGTACCTCATATTTCACATCGCCAATGATCGCGCCGCATTCTGGTCACAGACAAACAGTGTAGTTTCTACTGTGGAATCTGGAAGTTCTTCGCTGAAAATCAAAATCCCGGGGGTCTTTGTTGACAGCCAGACACTCAAAACAGGTCTTTATTAACATACACACATTCAACAATACGCTACACTATGGGCTGGCTCTGAAGGGCAAACAAGATATACGCGACCGCCGTCGATACGCACCTTCTTTCTTTCGTTATATCGATTAAAAACTGAGCCAAAGTCGATGGCGACAAAGTCAAGGCGATGCCGTGGACCCTGTTGCTTGTAGCTAATGAGGTTGCTCTCGCACGAGGTGCTCGTTTTGCCCTAAATCAAAGGTAAACAAAACAACGCATGTCGGCACGAAACCCGCGTGTAATATATAGTGATGACACGAGAGAGAGTTTACCGTTTTTTGCTAAAAAGTCAAAAACAATCCTAACGTTCACGCAACGCACCTCCGTGATGCTGATCCATTCGTCATCGTCGCCGTCGAGGCAAAGCTCGATCTCCTCGGTTTCGTCGGTATTGAGGTAGAAGGTCTCGTACCAAAGCGTCGTGCCGCTAGACGTGATTTCGCTGTGGTGATCTCCGTTGTCGTACACGTCTAGCGTTCGGGTCCTCTCATCTCCCTTGTGGAAGGCGATACGCATGGTGACGAGGTCCTGGGCCTCCTTGAAGGAGTACGTGATGCAGCATCCATCTCCTTGGCATGACCAGCGGGAGTTCGCCGAGCGACTACCGTCGCGGGTGTTCTCGGGCACGTAGCCGTCATCATAGTCAGTGGCATCGACTGTGACTGTAGTCCTAACGCCTACCTCGACGAGGGCTGGGGTGGGGCATGATGTGCGATGGGCGAACAAGCGGAAGAGCGTGAGGAGGCTGTACTCTTGTGCAGGGCATTTTTAGAGGGTTCTGCCCCGGTCTGCATTAGAGGGAGCTTTCAAGGAAATATCATACCTCTGCGTTTTGTATACCTGCCGTGGTGTTGGGCTTGCCAGTCAACCTGTAAAAAGCGTTCAAGAGCAATGCGCCGCTCATCAAGTACATATCATTCCCACCGGTTCTAAAAGATAGTGAGTGGGCCTCGACAGCGAGTTTAGGGTATGCCAGGTATTCGCCCGCGACAAATATATTGCTTGCTCGGTGTTTATAGTAGTAACGGCTATCTCTCCGGCACAACATTACCTACTTATTGTTTTATCTCCACGGGTGTGATATGAACAAGCGGACCAACATTAGTACGTAGCGAAATGGTGACGCCTACCTTCAATGTAGTAAATATGTTCACTAACCTCATCGTCTATCATGTCACTTCGAACAACCACAACCCAGGTACATTTGTTTGTGTCGAGCCAGTCTATGACCAACGCCCAGTATTCAACATTGCTTTGGTAGGCATGGGGCGAAATAAACTGCTTGACACACCGTAAAAGCTGAAAATGTATGTTGCTACGAGCCCAATGCGGAAACCCAACGAATCTTTAAACTCTGGGTCGCCTCCAGGCCTTGATAGTTGCATCGGCACCGTGCTTCCTAGACCTGACTCTTGATATGTTCAACGCGGTGGCAGGGATTCGACGAGACCTACTCAACGCGGGCGACATAAACCCTGTGATACACCGCTGGTTTAGAGTGTCCTTGGACGGCTGCACTAGTATATCACCGCGTTCTAAACATCTACGGTTCCGCTATTAAGTTGATAGGTACAAAGACCACAAACAACTTCCTTATAGAACGGAGTGTTTGTACAGTAGGCCCACATCGACCTTACACCTACGCACACACCTCATCAGTGACCCCTTGGAAAAGAAAGAAACGATGCACACGAGGAGGAAAAACTACATACGAACACAGCTACAGTACGCGCTTGGAACCCTCCTAACGCAACACACTTACTGCTGAGACATAATAATTTTCAATGGTAACACAATCAGCGGGGATCAGCGACTTTGCGACACCGATGTCATTGTCAAACACACACCGTACGGCAGACGTTTAAACAATATTCACACCTGAGGTAGTGCGGAGGGTGGCAGCATAAATGGTAGCCAGGATAGCGAAGGCGCGCATGGTGATGAGGTCTTGATAAGGGTACGAAGTGTGCTTGGGGGCTCAGGTGGTGGTGTGTAGAAGAGGAGCGAGGAGTGAACGAGGTGTGGGGGGTGAACAACGCTTGGTGTTGACGATGGCGTTACGCGTAGGGTGTTGTTTACACCACCTCAAGAAAGTGTTTACTTACAGTATGGCGTCCAGGTTCAACACAGCTGTGGTAGCGAAATATATTTGACACTTCGTGACGAAATCATGTGGGATTTGTCGGCAGTATCAGGGTATCGAGTAACTTTCAGTTTCTGTTCAGAACAAATGCAGTAGACGGTGGAACATACTTGTGGACCAGCCGCGTTCGTGGTGTAACAACCGACGGGGTGTACCTGCCGCAGAGAGCTTGTTGCAAATAACTTCGTGTTTCGAGTCCACAAACGGTTCCTCGGGAAAGGTTATTCGACTTTGAACAAGTTTGTCCGTGTCTAGAACAGTAGCCAACAATAGGAACATCGCGAGAGAGACGGAAGGGCGCAGAAAGCGGCTATTTACAGCTCGACGGACGACATATGTCGATATCTTATGAGTTTTATCTTTGAATCCGTCGTGTCGAGCTGCCTACAGTGTATTTCCTTCGACATTGTGCCCATGCGTACTCCAAAAGCTAAAGGGTACCAGCAGTGCCGTACCCGAGAACACCCTTTTTTGTTTGCTACAAGTTGGTGTGTTGTACCGCACAACTAAGGTTGAACATATTTTACGATCGAAATATTTGAAATATAATTATACCATTATCAATAAAAATTAACCGTTCACTCTCTTTCACAAACGTGACTATCCCGTGAATCGACGCGTTGCGTGGCACCATAAAGAGCTTACTATCCATACCTCTCTACAAAACCAAACCAAACAGCAATGTGCATGATGAGTCGAACTTCGTCATTCAAACTTGCACGAACGTGACGATTCAATCTCCTTGAATGTTGATCGGGCACCAAGGCACAGAGTTTGGCGCAAACTACGGTGGCGTATGCGGGTGGTAGAACGTCCGTTAGGTTCATTGCTCATCGTCTGGACGCCGGTCTTGCCTCCATAACAGATGGTGTATTTTGTTGGCATGCTAACCCCCCAGGGAATGCTCGGCGTGAAATTGTTCGTACGTGTTCAACGAAATTTCCTCGTTGAGAATGTTTCCATAGCGTTCGTGAAAATGCATGTGGACAGCAGTTGTTCCACTTCTAGTGCACGTCGTTTTCCCAACGGCCGTTACGGTGGTCATGTGGTAAGTGCATGTATGCATGTATGATTGTCTGACACCGCGTAATTGTTATATGTTCGCTGGCATCCAGTGGAAGTGTAGTTCTTCTCGTTAGCAGAGAGCGGTCACGCCGATATGTGCCTGATTTTAAATGTTATATGATATGTAGGTATCGAGACGGCTGTTACGGGCGTTCAGACGGGCGGGTGGGTGGGCGGGCGGGCAGGTAACAAGTCAACACCACTATTAATAGTACAAAAGAAAATAAACTCATTGGTGCTCGCCTATACAATCTATACATGCAACAGTCGAAATTCAGTGTAGATTTTGTCCAAACCCTCGCAGTTTGGTCCCGTTTAAATATTAGTACTTGCCCATTGCTGGTATCACGCTGCCACGTTTTCATGAATAGCATCTAAAGACGAGCAGCAATGTGCCTTGGCGATAATCACTCATACAGACCGCACTTGTCTAAATCTCGAAGGTTGTTCGTAGTGCAATTTCTAGCTTTCATATTCGATGAAGACGAGATATGTACCTATGGGGGGTGGTACATTTCAACTAATTCACGCTAATATTAGACACTAACAAATCCGTGTTTAAGGAAGAAGCTTTCATCCCTTGACATATATCAATATTCCCTTGACTGGCACGAGGCTACTGTGACTACGTCTAGAACAGCCGACCCAACGGCCTAGGCAGCGCGCGAGTCCAGTTTCTTGACATGTCTTCTTACCTTTGGCGCGACAACAAATCACAATGTTTGCTTTTTGTTTGTAGGCGTCAAACCTCGTACTGCTGCCAACGCCCGCCCGCCCGCCGATCGACACATTCGCAACCCTACAAAACCACACCCCAAACTGAATCATGTCATACCTACTCTAACTCAAGACACATTCATTGTGTTCCGATGTCAAAGTCGACGATATTGAGGTATATGGAGGAAATTGCTCGTTCCTCGCTCCTGGAGTTCCTCTCGCCTGTACACGTGTACAGTGTTAAACCAATTTGAAGCTTCCAATGTTATCCCGCGTCAACTCCAGGCATTCATTCCTCTCCTAACAAGTTGGGCGTGGTCCTGTAGCGATTAAGGTGTAGGTTGTCTGTGCCTGTAGCAACAGCTTCCGTTAATGCCGTACATGTTGCAGATTTAGCTTGGTGTGTATGTGTCTGGGGATAGTGCCCGAGTTCAAGGGGAGGGATACTAATTCACACCCACTCTTGGTGGAGAGTTCATCGCGTGTTGGATGGCAAACACGCGAGGTACGCGGTCGAGTAGGGATTTCCTGTCAAAAGCGCGAGCTGACAGAAATAAGTCGCTAGGTTGGTCAACATAGCCAGGTGATGTGTCTCTAGTTCCTCTGCCGGGTGCGAAGCACTCGTGTCATCAACATATCTTCAGTAGCGCCACGGCCACAGGTCCGCGGGGTATATTGTCGGGGTACCACTCTATTTTAAGTGAGGTGGCGTTCGTACTTAGTTTTTCAGCTCGGTGGGTTTGCGCATGCCAAACGCAAAGGAGCTTGTGGTGGTTTGTGCTCCATACCGCAGTTATTTTCGTTGTAAGGTGGGGATCGCTGAGTTTCTCCACGATCTTTAGATTCAGAACGAGCTTAGCACATAAACAATAGTAGCTACCTATGCTCGGAGCCGACACACTCGGCCGCATTGGCAGAGCAGACTGGGTGGTACACGATACCTGATTTTGTCCGCTGGGCTATCTCCTTACTTTGTCGTCAACGCAGTAGGTACAACAGCATCACGGAATTGCGAATCAGTTATTTAATAAATATTCTGCCGAACAGGAGAATTGTAATTTATTCCGTACTATGATGCTGACGAAATATTCTTGATTAATATATTTCAAGGGGGGGGGTGATATTAATTAACTTGTTTTTGATGTTTGAAGGAGACGATATATCCGTACTTTATGGCTATACTAGCATATTGGACAGAACGTGACCTCAATACACTTAAATCTCGCATTGTATCACCCGTGAGACCTACTGTGGTGGTACTCTACCGCTGGAGGGGTTGCCCAATCTACGCAAGTAACTATTGATTTACAGTGTCTAACACCGAATGGGTTGTACTTAAACTCCAACCGCAGCCGACATTGAACTGCGCAGGTGGAACAGAGGTTGTGGAGAAAGTTTTCAACAGTTAGTGCTGGACGGTAGGTGAAACCTGTAGCAATCAGAAATGTGTTAAAATTCTGCTAATCAAATGGGCTCTGCACAGGTTCACCATTAACAAAGACCAAATCCTGTGTAACACAAAGTGAGGGTGTCCCATATATATTCGGCAACATAAACCTCGTGTTTCGAGAAGGATTGAGTCATCCGACGGTAGGGGTGCCGCAACACGTTTCGGAACTCCTGACTTGAGAAACTCAATATCTCACCCGAAACATGACTTCCAAGCTTTTCGTTCGCGCAACCGGGTCAACACTTCTATTCGCTAGTCCTAAAACAAACACACTCGTAAAATGAGCATACCAACAAGTAGTTCCTCGCCCCAGAAGCCCAACCGGTCAGGAACGTTTGACCCCAAAGAGTGAAACCCCGACCGTGCGATGGCTCGATTAATTCACTACTGTATATGTCAGTCGGCAACGTTGTGCAATCGTACAACTCGAACGAACAGCGCATAAGCATGGCCAAGGTTGAGAAGTAAAGGTGATGAGGTTGTATAACATATCGACCAACGTGCCCCTGATTCAATACCCCTGCCTAGGTGGTTTGTGCAAAGTGTTTTATTCGGTATATATGCCTAGTCATACACCACACGCTGGTCCTAGAGGCACTCTAGCCGACGCCGTTATTTACTACGAAGAACAAAACACATACTGCCAAAATAGTATAACATTCCGAATACTTTGGGATAAGGTAACCCGCCATCCAGAAAAAAAACGCCAAACTTGCCATCTCTATCGCAGAACGCGTCACACGCTTACCATGCCGTAGCGCTCCATGTTTATCAAGTAGGCAAACAATGTCCTTCGAGTTTTTATCATCTACACGGCTTAGCAATACTTAAATTGTATACCTTAACCTCGGTGGAAATGACTAACTTGGCAATACGCAACAAAATACCAGGTATCGTTTTTCTTAAAGGGTGGCGTTCAGGTCCAAGACAATTATGGCAGCTAAAGCACATTTCTCCGGACACCATATTGTGGAATGTGTCGGAAGTTTCGGCGTATCTCGTTTGCTTTCGGGCTGTGCTCAGAACAAACGCAATATA